>JAOWBL010000004.1:4850366-4871181 GCA_028564865.1 Zenarchopterus dispar | reverse complement strand
CTCAAGTCTGGCTACAGAAACTGAAATGTAAATACAACCTTGAAAGATGTGCAAGCTGGGAAATGGGACAAAGATTTTTTGGGTTTTGGAACATGTAGATTATTTAAATCAAGTAAACATAAACAAGTGTTTGTTTTGAGATTTATTTAAAAAGTGGAATTAATACACCATACCTATTTTAGATGTCGTAGATGCTAAAGAGACTTCTGCAAAGAATATAATGGTGCATTCTCACTTGAAACTGCTGTAAAGTTTCCTGTCTATTAATTTCATCCAGGTACATTTTAGGAGCTGAAAGATTCTTCTAAGCATTTTACTGATGTATGTTTTTTTCAGAATACAAGCAGAAGGATGTGTGGAAAGAGGAGATGAGGAGGCACAAATTAGACAAATTTGATTAACCTTTTTCCTGTTTCCAGTTATGCTGTATTTGAAATCACCCAGACACTATTTCACACATGTAAGAAACTATCAGACTAAACATATTTCATGTTGAATACAGATTAACTGTTCTGATATGTAACAAATGAACATTTTCTAAATGCCGGCTTTCATATGGTGACTGCAATTTTTTACCACTGAAGCTAGCCCCCATTGCAGTGTTGTTTTGTCCCACTCCAACACTAATACCTGAACGAAACACAAGCGCGTCACATTTACGACACTTCCAGGTGCGCTTGAACGCATCACCGAGGCCTTGTGTAATCTGACGTCTTCGGAGCTTTCCGGCTCCGCTTTCGACTCGTGTTTCGCCGGCTGCAAACGCAGGACAGGTGTCCGTCTATCCGACCGGTCCTCCGTGGGAGACAACGTTTTTATTTTCAAGTTTTAAACAGCTGTGAAGTGCCGTCATGGGCCCGACACGGAGTTATTGGCTGTGCTGCAGTTCCCCGTCACCCAACAATAACACCAGCAGCGGTGAGACGCGTCTCCTTCATATGTAGCTGCTCTCCTGCGGACCAGGTGGTCTCTTTTTTTTTGTTGTTGTTGTTGTTTTTGTTTTTCTGCTAGGGCGTTGGCCGCTATTACACTTTTTAAAAATATATTTTTTGAAAGCGACAATTTTCTGCTGTGATTTTTTTTTTTTTCCTTTGGACTTGATTCGGTCGGAAGCTGCAGTTACAATAGCAACGTCGTCCCGAGGAGGAGCATCTCCGTGAGGTTTATTACAGCGGAGGATCCTCCACCATCAGACACCACACACTCGAGACGGAGACGCACAGGAGTCAACATGTTCGAGGCCAGAGGAATCCCCTTCATACTGCTCGATATAGCCTGTCTGGTTCTGGGTATGTGTTTAAACGTCTTTACTCCACTGCTGGGGACTAATGTATAAGCCGATTTGACAGTGGCTGTAATCCTGTTGTTGGGATATTTCGCAGTTTGCCATCACGTGAAGGGAGTGGTAAATGTCCTGGATAAAGTGCTTTAACTTGGACTTTTATTTTAAACTGTGGTGAAACCAGTTATCAAATAGCATGTCCTTATGTGACTATGAACAGTTTCCATGCTTTTGAGAATCTAACAGTCATCATTGAACATATTTCATCATTAATATATTAATTATATGAATTGTGCTATTATATCATGTTACTTAGCTGATTGTTTCATATTCTGCAGCTCATAACTATTCAAGTCAAACATGTCAATTTTAGGGGCTGTTAGAAATTACATTACTACATTTTGTCTTATTTTTACTGGTACATTTAACAGTAATGTACACTGATCAATATTGATCTCAAATCAATATCTAGCAGATTAGAAGGTTACAGTCATGTTGGATCCAAAGGAGATACATATTCAAAGTGAAGCTTTGATCTAGATGTGATCTTTTGATATTTTTTTATATTTAAAACTATAATATTACGGCTTTATTCTGGGACTGAAGTCCTAGAAGGTTGGTTTGTTTCACTTGGGCCCAGATATTGTCTCCAGGGCTTTTAGAGTCTCTAAAATCTAATTACGATTGATTGATTTTGTACCTCGACTCGAAATCATTACGCCATTTGTTTTAAAGATGCTTGCTGCATGTGTTTTAGGCCTACAAATGTCCTCTACTAGTCTAAATCATCTGCTGATGGAGATTTCCCATTAAAAGTTTATTTATTCCGTTTAAAGTGCTCTTTCTGGCTTTCTTAAAATTAAAAAAAAAAATCTATTAAAAAGCAACTGGATTAGATATAAGGCATTCAGACGAGTCCATTGTTAATATTTGTTACCTTTAGCTCATTTCAGTTGCATATTTATTGATTGTAAAAGCTTTTCAGACTGTTGTCGGTCATCAGATGTCCACAAGCAGCTTTCAAACTGCACCATGATGCTCAAATGTCCGGGTCTGCTGACTATAAGCAAAAAGATGATCTCAGTTCGCTTATTGGATTTATTCTCCCAAGCGAAGCAGAATATTAAATCATAGTGAGGCATTTGTAAGCCCTCCTCCTGACTAAGGCTGTTAGTAGCAGCACGATGTTCAACTTTCACATGTATGTAGTGAAGATCAGTCTCAGGCCTGCAAAGAGATGTTTTATTAAGTAAAATGAATCATCAGCCGATCAGACAAAGACTTTTCCTGTTTTCCCGTTAACTGAGTTAGTGTCGGACTCCAGGATGAAGGATCTCTGCATTTGTGAGCGGCGTTGTCGAGGAGAGCCATTTAGCAGCAGATTCATTCATAAGAAGAAGTCAAAAGCTAACTCGTGTCTTGTTTTGACAGCCTGTGAGGATCTCTGTCCAAACGTTGTGGTACTTTCAGGTGTTTGTTTGTTTGTTTTCTGTGTGTGTGTGTCGTCTCTTGCTTGCGGCTCGCTGGCGTGCGTTACAGCTCAATAATTGACTGTCTCTTCTGCTTGAATGGATGAACGATTGTGTCTTTTTTTCTGCCTTACAATGGAGTAAACGGGGCAAACGGGCGCAGAGACGACAGCGGCATTACATGTAAACTTTGAACTGTCAAAACCAATTAGCACCAGCTGTTATCTTTATGGGCTTTTTATCTAAAGGGAGTGTTGGCTGTATCTACAGTTCCTTTCACGCTAGAGTACTCCTGACAAGTTTCCTGTCCTTTTCATATGAAAAAAAAAATAAATAGAAGCACATGTACAGAGTTTGTCTCTAATATTGTGTTTTTGCAGCCTCAGGTCTAAATACACTGTTTATCTTATTAGGAATTAATGAACAAAAAAACAAACAAACAATCTTTTATAAATTTATTTATTTATGTACTTGCTTTTAGTGACCAAATTCTGATGTGAATTATTCATGTGTTCCAGGTACTGTCGAGTAAAAGATCCAGTGATTCACACTGAGTAATGTGTTCCTTATATTTTAATGAACTGGGACCTTGTTCCTTTATTCCTTATACTTCTCTAAATATACACAATTTTTATGCAAATAACAACATGACAGTTTCTCAGGTTGAAATTCAACACCTTTAGGTTTTTCTCCCTCTTTAATGCAATTTAAAAATGGGCATTTAGGGGGTGGAAGAAATCCAAAACTAGGAGCGTTTCCAGCCAAATGGAGGCATCCTCTTACCCTGTTTCAGAAATAAAGTTTGGAAGTTTTTAGCCAAGGCAGATTATTTATAGGAGCATTTTTAATACACCAAGACAAGTCAGTGTCCTTTACATCCAGCCCATGGAGGAGAATAGCATCAAATACACAGCTGGTGTTAGTTTTTAACTGAATTCATTATTACAGAATCTGTAGAAGTATATGTACTTTTTCTTCCTAATTTTGGGATTGTAAGTTTGTCTTTCTGCATTTCATTGATTCTAAGACTTTTAAGAGTCCCTGAAATAGTCTTGATATGTTGTTTTGTGGGGGGTTTTTTGCATCTTTTTTAAAAATTTTTGTAACTTTTTTAAAATTTTGTACTCACACTTATTCTGATCTTTTCCCCCAACAGGAAGTCTTCCTCTGACAGTCTTTAACCTGGGTAAAATCCGCCCCTATCACAGGGGCTTTTTCTGTAGTGACGACAGCATCAAGTACCCTTTCCACCACAGCACAATCACCTCCACGGTGCTCTACACTGTGGGCTTCAGCCTGCCCATTAGCTGTGTGAGTAGGAGTTACTTCTGACAGGTTCATTACACACTCTTCACCTGTCACAGGGTAAATATGTTGACTTGTCAAACACGTGTGTAAAAACGTGTAGTACTAGGTCCGCCGGACCAGTTGGCTCTGGTATTTCGTGTGCCGTTTTTATGGCCACACCTAAATGGAAAGGCTTCCACTGCTGTTGTTATCAGGAAAAGTTGTCCTTTTCCTGGTTTGGCAAGTCAAAATATGCTCTGTGAGAAAGGGCTGGGTACCGATAAAGAGGGAAATTAAAGAACGGATATGTAAAACTAAAAAGCCAGCTCTCTGTGGAGTACAGGAAGCTAACGGCGAAGGAGGATGTCCACTTTAAAAAAAGAAAAAAGGATCAAAGGCTTCTGTCGTAGGAGGGTTTACTAATATTTTAGAGAGGATTTCAGAATGATGCCTTTATTCATCCAACTTTTCTGTATCATTTATTGTTCTCAGTGAAAACGTTGTTAAACACTTGGTCCAGTAAAATTCATAAACCTAATCTAATAGACCCAAACCATAAATCAGTTTTATCAATCTGCTGCAACGCCATCAAACCAAGTAGATCTGGTCTGTGAACTTTCCATTGCTGTTACTAATAAAAAAAAAAAAAAAAGAAAAGAAAACAGACATGCAGGCTGTGCCTCCTGCTCCTTAAAATAGCAGGAATGCTCCTCTGGATCAGAGCAGTTGTTTCTAGTGAATAACGGAGGCCGGAGAGGCTGCTTGTGTGTGTGTGTGTGTGTGCCTTATGTTCCTTTTGTTGCTTTTTGTGATTTATATCTCATGCCTTTTATGTATTATGAGTAATCATAGCCACAAGACTTTGTTTGCCTAATCTCACTGTAGTGATTTTCAGCAGTTTACGTAATTGTTCAGGGTTTTTTTTTATGGCATCTGTGGAAGAAGATGTTGTAATTTGGAGCTGGAGAGTTTACCCGACAGAGACATTTAGAAGAAAAAGGGACCTTTTTTTATCTGAGAGGAAAACAAAGTCTAACAGTTTTTTTTTTGTTTTGTTTTTTTTTAAACGTTTGGTAACACAAGCTGATCCAGAAAGACAATCTATCTGCTCAGGACACAGTTCCCAGAATAAAGTAACAGAGATGCACCTTATAACCTGCTTTAATATGTAATTTTTCTGCTCTCAGCTTGACTTTTCTCCATTAACATGCAGCTCTTATCAACATGTAACCGTCTCCTGCCATACCGACACTTTTAACTGTTTATGATGCTCCTGAAAGTTGACGAGGATGATGCCACCGTCCGAGGGAGCAACAAACCCACTCACCCAAGAGCCACACACTGTTGCATGATGGGAAGGTGTCTGAATAACCTGTTTTTTTTGTTTTTTTTTTCTCTCTCATTGCTTCTCCGCTAGTGGGACTCCCATTTGCGATACTCAATTTGCTGCACAGCCCTTTCCGTCGAGGTTTTTTCTGTAACGATGATACAATCAAGTACCCCTATAAAGTGGACACCATTTCCTATCAGTTGTTAGGAGGGGTTATGATTCCCTTCACAGTACTCATTGTAAGTGCATCTGTTTATTTTTCTGCTAAGAGTGCTCTTCTGGCTCTTCTTTTTTTTTTCGTTGTTTTTCAACTCATCTTCCTCCTAACATTTACTGTAGACTTTCAGCTTTAATTTAGGAGGTTTCACAAAAAGATGGAGATTACAACTCAGGAATTACAGCCAATTTATCAAAGAGCATCTATTTTCAGGGACTTTATTTGGACAGTGATATTAGTATAACCATGTAGGTTTTAGTACTTGGATGAAAATGCTTTGCTTTCAATAAATAGATCAAATTTGGAGTCTATAGACGTCACTACTTTTTTTTTTTGTTTGTTTTTTTTGGTCTGTTGATGGCCTACTTTACTTACACAAAGATCCCCTTGGACTTCATATTGGTAGCTCCAGTAAAACAGCTGCCAAAGTCTAACTCGGTACCTGATGTCACCACCAGATGTTTCATCTGCTGTTTTGACCAAATCCGATTAATTAACTTGTCAGTTGTTCACATACGTCTGAGCCATTAAAAAACTTTCCTTTAAATGGCTGTAATTCCTAAATGCCAGATTTTGTGAAACCTCTCTAAGCAGAAAGTCTGCACTTTGATCACATTTTGTTTTATTTCAAATCCATTGGTGGTGTATAAAGGTCAAATCCTGAAAATTCTGTCACTTTCCTAATACTTTTGGGCCTAACTGCATTCATTCGGCGCCAGCACCAACTACAACTCGCGTCTCAGCAGCATCTTGTAGAAAGTTTTCATCTTCAGATTTGCAGATGAAACTGAGAGTTAAACGTTTCTTCTGAAACGTACCCGCATTAAACGAACCAGCAGCTGCAGCAAGTTTAAGAAAAGGGATACTAAATACAGCAGATGTGAAACTCCTCATGAGCGGAAGAGCTGAAACTTCAGCCTTCTGCTGCTGAAGGGACTGAAAAGTCAAGTTTTTATGCTTTAAAAGTATCCACAGTGTACATTGTTCTTAAAGTTGACAAGTTTCATGTTCTACTTTTAATAGGATATCACTGTTTATAATTAAAGATGAAATACTTTACTCTTCACATCTCATTCATTCAAGAGTAGTTTATTCCTGTATTTTAATGAGATCAAGATTATATTCACTGTTATATGATGTTATAATTTAAACCCTCTGGGCCTGGTACCCATTTACGGTGTTGAATAACACATTTATGGTGATGTAAACTGACTTTTATAATCAGAAGAAGCCTTTAGTCATCTGTACTGTAGCTGAAACTTTATGTGAACTCTAAGTTAAATACACAAACTTCTCTTTTTTTTTTAAGAAGAAATTATCTAAACCCTCAGAGTAAAACATACTATATCTTAAGTGGACATCCTCCTGTGGCCAAGGTTTTTTTTTTCCTTAAAAATGAAATATGTAGGATTTCAGGAACCCTGCCAGTATCACAGAACGAGCATTTTATTGGTTTGAGTCCTGTTTGTTTTTATTGAGATAAATAAGACGATCTATAACACAATTAGTTTGTGGATGTGATTCCGATTGATTAGCTTGCAGTAAAGGCAAGAAACCATTAAAAGTGTCCTCTGGCTCTGTACAAAGTTCACAAAATCCACCTTTTAAGCAGCTTAGTTTGTTTATTCTGCACAAAAACTACACGTAGAAATAGATTCACCAGAAACGTTTTCCACCCAGTTCAAATGTTAAAATAAGGTAGCTTCTTTCTTCTCGTTAAATATCACCGCTCAGACACGAAGGGAATTGCTTTTTCTCATCTTATTCTCAAATTATAAGAAAATGAAAATCTTTGATTATGCCAAAAACTGTTCCTTTAAATGCTGTTACACAAACAAGAGCAGGACTGATGACATTTTCTTGAACACTTTTTTTTTTTTTTTTTTTTTAACTCTGATTCAATTTAAGATTAGGGATTATTTCTGGCTCTGTTCTTCATTAAGATGAATGATTACTTTTAAAATGAAAACTTTTCTTATATTTGTGCAACCCTCTAACTCCGTCCTTTCCTTCACTTGCAGATGATCTTTGGCGAGTGCCTTTTAGTTTATCTTAACCGCCTCAAATCCAAATCGTCCTTCGGCAGCTACGTTGCCTCTGTTTACAAAGCCGTCGGGACCTTCCTTTTCGGCGCCGCGATGAGTCAGTCTCTGACGGACATCGCAAAGTACTCCATCGGCCGGCTCAGGCCGCACTTCCTGTACGTGTGCAAACCTGACTGGAACCTCATCAACTGCTCGTCCGGGGCTTACATCGAAGACTTCACCTGCACTGGAGACCCGACGATGGTCAATGAGGGCAGGTACGTGTTCGGATCAAAAGACGTCACCACCATGAACTTTAATGTCAAGTGTTTGTTTTTCTCTCTCAGCTTGTAGATCAAAAATATAAACAAGTGGTTTGTTGCAGCCTTGGATAATAATTATAGCTACTGAATACAGGTTTGAATCACAAGGATTTGATTTTTTTTTTTTTTTAAATCAAATCCAGTTTAACTATTAGCCCTCAAATTATTGTACTTTTCACATCTTTATTGAACACATGACAGAATCATTTGAAACGAGGATGATAAAAGTGAGTGAAATTCATCGCCAACAACTTCTCAAAAGCTTCTTTGAAATCATTTATTTTGATTTAAAGGTTCGTGTTATGGCAGCTTCATTGTGCAGCACGGTGGAGGGAGCACCATGGTCTGGAGGGGTTCACCGCTTCGGGCCTTTGATCTCTTCCAAACATTCATGAAATAATAAATTTGTATCATGAAGTGCTGCTGGAGAATGAGCTGAAGATTGGGAGAGCAGGCTCGCGTATAAATCAATAAAAGTCGTGTCTTGTATCAGACGCCGTTCTTGGCCAAACCCTTCCCATTTATCCGGGCTTTGGACCAGTACCATGAGTGGTAGTGGGAGCAGTGTCCTGCTCTTTGACACTTGTGTTGGGAAGAATGTTCTTCCACATCATTGCAAGATTTTAAAGTTACCTAATTATCATTTATCCTGCACAGACTGAAATACTTTGTTCAGTAAAGTTGTGGAAAAATGCAACAATTTCACCAAAGCTGTGACTGTAAATGATCCACGTGGAAAACCTTGAAACTAAGATTTGGAGTGAGAATGACGACTGTAGATGCTGAAGTTGGCTCCTATTTTAAAACTTGCAACAATAACAAAAAAAACCCCAGATCTCTGAACCTCTGTGCTCTGGTTTTTTTTTTTGTAATGTTGCAACAGTAAAGAGTTCATTTAAAATGAGTCATCAAATAATCTTTGAATGAGTGTGTAATCATTTATTTTCTCAGGCCGCTGCTTCCTCATTTATTATGGCGCTGGAGAAAAAGAAATTCAAATGATTTCTCTCGATGTTTAGTTTTTACATACAGTAAAAAGATTCAGTGCAAACCAGTTCCAGTGCATGAGCGGTGATGTTAGGATTGAGTAATATCGCAGGAATGTGGAGCTTGTTTTCATTAAGATCTGCGTCTGTTATCAGCTCAGAGCAGAGAGGGAAGAACGGTGGGAGGAGAGGATTTCCTCTTCTCATTCTGATGTGAGGAGCAACCGCAGAGGAGCTTTAATCCAGGGTGTGAACAGTTTTCTGAGCAGTTTTATTTCTGTGCAACTTGTCTTCTTCGAATTATTTAACAGAAATTTACAGAGAGCTTCATCTCTTTGGTTTTGGTACATGCAGAGCCTCCGTCTTTCCATTTACCAGGGTGTGGTGCACAATCATCGACGTTTCCTGATCCCATTATGTCTCTGCAATCTGCAGCGTGACGCAACAAACATTTCTGAGCAGTCGAGGAGAAGGATCTGGTGATTGGAGGCAGATGTCCAGGGTTTTGAAGGGTGAAGTCAGGATACGGGATATTTCCAGCTGCTTTTGTGTGTCGGATGGTCTGCTGGACACTAATAGACCTAACGAAGTGCAGCAGGAGAGAAGAGAGCAGGTTGTGGTGGCCTGACCTGCATCATCTTACAGTAACGTGACCCCACAACAGCTTAGTTTAACTTCCCCTGGAGGGATGAAGTCTGTTTGAACTGTGCATGTGTTTATTTGAAGGAGCGCAAACTAAAATTAGGAAGAAAAATGTTTTCCTCCTGTTGGATATGTCCGACTAATACGTGTGGCTCAGACAGACTCCTGCTTTGGGATTTTTCTAGCAGAGGTGACGACTCTCCTCAAAAATTTATGGATTTTTCATCCAGTAAATAAAATAAATCTTTCCTCCTTGAACACCAAACTTTTTTAATAGTTACATTGGGACAAGTTTACCGTTACATAACTCTCCAGGGTGAAGATGTTCACATCAAGGTAGTATACTTTGAGCAGCAGGTATATTAATATTTTAAGTGCTAGAGGAACTAATTTTGTCACGGGCATGTCTAGGGTGTAATAATTTTATATATTATACTCTGTACATGTGCACGGATCTGTTTGTGCAAAACAACAGCACTATTATAAGTCATGGGAAAATTGGTTGGGGAGGGCGGTTGCATCTGACCTCAACTTCCCCCTCAAATGTCACTTCTCCAAAGCTTTTCCTGTAACGGTACAGGTGGACCAGGACCGACAGACCCTAAAACGGACTTTGTGTTTGTTGTTTCAGGCTGTCCTTCTACTCCGGCCACTCGTCTTTTTCCATGTACTGCATGCTGTTCCTCGCTGTAAGTACCTCAAACATCTCCATCCATGTTTACAGGAACGTAAATAAGTTACACTCATTTTTAAAGAAATTAGTTAGCCCATGCTGGAGACAGGAATAAAGCCAACAGCCTGACTCTGGCTATAGTTAATATGCTTGTTTGTGTGGAGTTATGTCCTCCAGTATTTCTGGACAGAGTGCAAATACGTTGCCGTAGCAACACCAAATCAGAGTGGAGTCAGCTCCTTGTGAGTGAGATTAAACATTTAACTTTGAACTTGAACCTGCAGGCTGCAGTCAGGTGCTTCTTGGTGATTAAAGGATTTTACACATTTAAAAAAAAAATTTGTCAGTTCTGAATAATAAACCTGCAATTAGTTGTGTTTACACAGCGATTTCTCTTGTTTTTGGTCAAAACATGTCCTCAAGGATTTGTGCTAAACTAATCTGAAGTTTTTCAAGTTTTTTTTTTTTAAACCCTTCCTGCCAGGGTCCCACGCCACCTTGTTTTCAGTCTTTATATCATGCCGTTTGTAGTTTGATGTAAATATATTGGGTATTGTTTTTTTTTTTTTTCCTCTGACCTTCAGTTATTCAAGAACACGTCGCTGCTCATTTCAATGACCTGATCAGTATCAGCATTACTTTGTTGCAATTGTTGTCGGTTTTACTGCATAGAGCTGCTGATTCATTCGATGGCCGGAGATATAAATAGAAATGGGGACAAAGTCCCGCCACCACAGCAAAGCTCTTTTGCCACTATGAGCAGTAGATGTTCAGAAAAAACGAAGCCACACCTTCTAAATGGCAGCATTTGCGTCACAAATGAAGTCCAGCAGGAAGAAACAAAACACTGGTCGGTATAAAGGTTAACTTCTTACATCCTCGATACAAAGAAGGCACGCCTAGGTTTTCAACACAAAGTTGAATGGTTTGTGGTCAAGTTTGAGCTGACTAGAAATCCTTTTTTCAGATCAGTAAACTTGTTAAAGTCAATAACATTTTCTCACCTCCACTGCATTTCAGGAAGGCCCCCGGATATTTTCCTCTAGTCTTTTTGTTGTGATACATGGAGTCACATGCAGCTTATTTTCCCACAGCATGTCACCCGTGACTGCTGATCTGCTTTAAAAGCACCACTTGTGTGTCTCAGCTCTACCTGCAGGCTCGACTCCAGGTGCACTGGGCTCGGCTGCTGAGGCCGACCCTCCAGTTTTTCGTGGTCGCCGCTTCCGTGTACACAGGCCTGTCGAGGGTGTCCGATTACAAACATCACTGGAGCGACGTGCTGATGGGACTCCTGCAGGGAGCGCTGATGGCGCTGCTGGTGGTGGGTGTTAATATTTGTTTGTTTACAGCAGAGATTTACAGGTTTCAAAGAATAAAAAAATATTTAAACCTGTGCTGTGCTTAATTTTTCAAAATTACGTGTCCGGCAGGTCTTCTGTGTATCGGACTTTTTCAAGCCGTGTCAAGAAGCCCGTAAAGAAGAAGACATCCCTCACACGACCCTGCAGGAAACGCCCACTAATGGAAACCACTTTGAGAGTCCCAACTAAGCTAAGAGAATAGTGGCGAGCTCCGCTCTGTCCGAACGCACACCCAGGATCCCAGCTCTCAAGCCTTTCATCTCATGCAAACTGTCATCGGATACCCTGCATGGACTTCCAAAGCAAACTACCTGATTATACTTCAAGTAAGCTGAACTGAACCACACGAGGCCTAATCAGATTTCAGACTAGGTAACTTGCTGTCTTGTCCACCAGTGACGTGGATGGAAAATGGTGAGACAACCTCTCAAACCCACTGAAGTGACTGATATAAATTTTAAGTTGGAAGCTAGAGATTTTGGAAAGATAAGAAGCATTTAGCGTGATCTACTGTGGCGGTGAGAAGACTTGCCTGCATGCACATACTAAAGGGTCTGACCACTGCTGGGAGTGACGGGGGGAGTTGGAAACCTGTGAATGTAACCCTGCTTTGTGCTTTTCCTGACCTGGACAGCCTGATTTAGGATGAGCTTTGCATCTCCAGCACCCAGAAATGAGTCTTTTAAACTTTGCCACCAAAGCGGTGGTTAAAACAGGAAAGTGTCTCATGGACCAAGTGTGCTGGAGGACAAAACTCATCCTAGATCAGGGGGCAGCAGTCTGTACATCTGGAACTGCTGACTTCAGGTCCCTGCCGTCATACTCTCCAGAGCTCCAACGTGATGTTTGGTTGGAGTCCTGCAGAGTAGTCGGCAGTCCGAGTCCCGTGTTGCCTTCGCTTGACTGCTGCAGCTGCTATCACAGCTCCCTGTGCATCTAGTGGAAACAAGTAAATCAACAATGTGCTTTTGTATAATCTGTATGTAAACAAATTATCGTACAGAGTTTTATTGAAAAACAATGTTACAAATATGTACAAATGTCTAAAATAAGGAAAAATAAAGCCATTTTACTTATGACCTTGAACAGAAATGGAGCAAGTGTTTGTATTGTATTATTCATCAGTTTGCCCATGTAACAAAAATCTAAATAAACGCATGAATGGTCAACATATTCTGGCTACAAACTTAATGTCCTCTTGAAAGTTACTTAAATGCTTTGTCAAACATTGAAATCGCTATAAATACAGACTGGCAGCAAAGACGATGTCTCTCTTTATCTTTGTGATTCCTGTCGAACAAAAATGAAACAAGGACATTAATCACAACTCTGTATTTTACTGTGTAACTGTTAGAGGAAACTGAATTGGTGGACAAAAATAGTAATGACTGCATGTTTAGGCTTGTAGGAAAATAGTCAAACCTGACCTGCATGTTCCATTAATGCGTCACTTTGAAGTGTTTTTAATCATGAAGGCAACATTATTTGAAGTTTTTTTAATGATGATTAATTGTACCCATTTTCATCCTAAAACAGCTTTTTTTTGGCTGTTTGTTTAGGAAGGTTCCTTCTTTAAATGTGCACATAGCTGAATTAATCTACTGCCAAACATGCTAATTTACCCTGAACTTGAACAGTTTATATGTATTTTTTAAAAACCCTCATAATGTTGCACCCCAGTCAATTTATTTGGTACATGTGATTTACCATGTGCCTAATAAAGTTGCTGGCGATCATATATGTGCACTCTGAAGTCATTTTTTTAAAAAGTATTTATTTTATTGATAAGACATTTAACCTTACTTGTCCACCCCCAGTTTGAAGTGGACATGTGATATGTGCTTCTTACCTTCTGCAAACTTGTTCTCCAGTTCGGTGTTGCCGATGGCTTTAGCGGCACAGCACATTTGTCGCAGAACTTCCTCCAGACGACGCATGCAGCGGATGATACTTCCTACACAAAGTCGGGGTCATTTACAAGTCAAATTAGCCCAACAGAAAGGTTAAGGACATTTCTTAATCTGTCTTTGTTCCTGAAATGAACACAACCTCAAACAGCCCCTGAAGTTTCTCAACTAATGCATTTCCTTTTACATTATACAGATGAGGTCAGTCATGACACAAACTATATATATTAAAAAAAAAAAAAATGAAGGGTGGAAACCAAACTTTGCACAATAAATCAAACAGTCACTACCAGCCTCCAACTGCCAGCAGAAAATTAAACGGCAAAGAAAAGTGAAATGAACTCGAGGCTGCTGCACCCTTCAAGTGTTGGAAAAAGCGTTCACACTCTGGATGTAATAAATGACACAGATGGTTGAGAATGTTCCAAGAAAAATAATCACTCGGGTTATAAATGTCTGCTGATTATTAGCATCAATAACAAACCTTCAAAGACATCAGTCATCTTGCAGATCTGTGCAAAGGTGGCCCCGTTGGCCCAGGCGAACACCACATCCATCAGGTGGGGTTTGAACTGGTTTAAGTACGTCTCCTCGTCCACCTCCAGCTTGGCGTCTGCAGATACTTTGGCAATACGCTTCGCACATTCCTGAACGCAACAACAGCAAAAGGTCACGTTTCCAGCATCATGGAGGCTACTAAAGAGCCGGTGCTTCGAGTCGCCTCACCTGCATCTGTCTGAGTGGCGCAGCCAGTTGTTCAGTTAGTTTTGGCATCTCGCTGGCCTGGAGGGTAAAGAGTTTTAATTAAAGAAATGTAGCTTTTTTTTTTCCTTTTATAAAAGTTTCTGACACATTTGATTCCATTTTCAGTTCCAGTTTCACAAACAACTGTCGCTGTCAGCTATTTTATAATCAACAACAAAGAAAAAAAAAAAAAAACACTTTACAGATGCAGATCTAGTCCCAGCAGCTTCATTCTCAGATCTAAACTCACTTAGACCCACTTCACATCGTCACTTGTTTACTAAAATCTAAAAACTGGCAACAACCTCCTAAGATTTATTTTCTGAGAATGGTTTTAGTTCAATAAAAAAAACATTTTTTCCCCTCAGCTTATTAAAAACAGCTTAAACAGGCTGTTATGATCCACCCATTCCTACATATTCCTGTCCAGGGTCACGGGGATCTGCTGGATCCCATCCCAACTCTCTACAGGTGAGAGGCAGGATACATCTTGGACAGGTCTACACCTACAGGCGGTTCAGAATCACCAGTTATCCCCCCACCCCACAAAAAGCCCCCCACCGAGATTTAAACCAGAAACCTTCTTGCAGTGATGTAACAGCGCTGACCTCCAAGAGACTGCGCGCTCTCAAATCTGTTTCATCATTTTTTTTTTACAATTTTCTCCGTAAACTTTGCCCTTGTGTTTATGAGAATATATAAAAGAATAACTTTCTTTAATAATGAGAAGCCTTCAAAGACTAAAACACAAAAATGTTGCTCCAAGTTTGAAGGAGATGTTTCATCTTACTAGAATTCAGGAATCATTCGTGCCGAGAATAAAATCAGCTTCTTGGCCGACTGCGAGTGTGATAAACTGCAACTCGAGCTGATTAAAAGTTAAAAATAAATAAACAAAAATCCACATCATTCTCATATTAAAAGGAGCAGATGTAAGTGGAACATATGCATTCATCTCATTTAAAATATTAATAAAATTTAAAAAAAAAAAAAAAGGTCTACTCCACGCAGGGCACTTTTCCACATTTGTTTCATTACTTATTTCACAAGCCTTAAATAGGAGCATGAATTATATGATAGAAAGAAAAAACAAACTCCCTCATTACCAGCATGGAACAAGTGATCTGTAGCTCTATGAGCTCATCTTTGCATTTGGAGACTGTATCAGTGGATTAGACGCACACAGCCTGGACGTGGTGCCATGATGTCAACGTAAACTGGTAACTGACGACAGCTGCTCGTCATCGTTCCCTCACTGACGGAGCGTTTGAGGAGAAAAGGAGGTGGAAGATGGGATTGAGCTTTTGATCTGTTCGGAAGACCGAAGCCAGAGGAAGTTCTGCTCACACGAGATGCTGAGTTGTTGTCTTTGAGAAGACGGGTTTCATTTAACATCACAAACTCCCAACAGCCGCAAAGTTCTGTTTTTGCTTGCAGAGCACGAGGAGAGCCCAAGAGCGCCACTCAGATTTGAATGTGTGGGGATGGGAATCAAATGTTTGCACAGGGAATTATGGGAATTAAGATGTGCGTGTTTGTACTTACGTTCTCCTGGAAGACGAAGCAGGACAGCAGAGAGGTGGCTTGTTCGGCTGTCAGGTCGTTAAAGAGGCCGTTAAACATCATCTCCGTTAGCAGGAGCTCATCACCGCTGGAAACATTTATTACTTGGTTAAACAGGATCTGATACAAGCAATCATTCTCATCAAATTGTCAAAGTTTGGTGTGAGCGCTGGAGTGAGGACATGAGAGCAGACAGGCCCTTAAACTGTAATAATACATACACTGCATATTTACTTTAACCAATAAGATGACAAGTCCCCTTCTCACAGATGATGTTCGAGACTAGTGGGCATTCCTGAGGTGAAACCATACTTGGAAAATAAGTTTGAAAAATTTTTCAGTCAAAGCCAAAGCCAGTTTGTTCAGTTTTTCATCATAAGCTGAGCGGCGTGCCAACCCACAGAGCATCAACACAGAAATCTGGTTTCTCAGCTTCCACACAGCATTCATGTTTCTGTTTTGGTAGATTCTGCGATGAAAATGACCATGTTACATGTTTTAAAAATAATAAAACTCTTCTGAAGCTTCAAGGCCTACTATCGTGAGACTTAAATTTCTCTCCACCAGAGTTGTTCCAGTAGTGGTTAGTATCCACACACCAGCTTGTCAGGGATGTAAGTAGTGACAGCAGAGGTGCTCAAGGCTTCACCCCAAAAAAAAAAAAAAAAAAAAATCACTTTTAAAAAAAACTGGGCGTTTATTTTCGCTACCTGCTGATTTCACAGGCGACCCGTCCTTTCATCTCAATAACATCAGAGGGACTGGCGAAGCCAAGTCTTCGAAGAACCCTCTTCCTGCATTTCAGCTCATCCATCTGCAGGACAGTTCGAGCTTTCTTCAGCTCCTGTTTGGCTGTCCGAACATCTGCTGCAATCTAAAATAGAAAAAAAAATAAAATTTTAAAAATTAAAAACATATAAAGGCATTTGAGTTGTGAGTGCAGCATGCAGTTTGGTAAAACTCTTCCAGGGTTTCTTGGAACATGTTTTCTGGTAAAAAGCATGAGTCACCTTTATGAAAGAATTCAAATAAATATTGTTAAAGGACTTCAGTATCCATAGTATAAATGAGAAACACAAGCTAATGAAGAAAACATTTAGTTAGGGTGTGATTGTGTGTTTAGACGAGGCGATATTCCAGCCAGACAGCTGGAAAAGAAACTGATGATTACTTAGTGAAGGCTTTTAAAGGATTGGAGAGGTGTTACACAAAAAGCAGCCCGACTCTGACTCAACAAATCAAACACAGCAAACTTTAACAATTTCAGAAGTATTGACGACTCCAAGTCTCTGTAGAACTAGTGGATTTTTTTGTTTTTTAAAAAAAAACTTCATCTCTATTGAAGAATCTTTCCAAACAGAAATTCAAATTTTTTCTCTCAATATAACATTCTTGGAAGACTAAGAATGAGTTACATTTTTGTACCTAAAAGTCTATGATTTAAGTGTTAGCGACTGCTACAGGACTGAAGAGCAGCATGTCTTGGTAAATAACCAAACTATATTTGGTTTTATATATTTGGACAATAGTGTTTTCATAGTAAAGGCCAATAACATGCTGCATAACTGTACAGGGTTAGATTAGATTAGATTAGTGGGTCTAATCAGTGGTCTTCTGAGGGTGGGATACCACAAAAAAAGATTCTCAAAAAAAAAAGTTTTAAGAGTTAGTTCCTGTGTTTGACTTTGTTTTGATCTAATTTCTACTTGTACTGAGTCACTTTGTTCTCTAACAAAACATCCTCATATTGAGGAAGAAGGAAGGATTAAACAATTCAACAGTTGTGAGAGCCAGCTGTAATAATAATAATGCGTGATTAACAGAAAGGACTGACATTCAACAGCTTTGACAGAAAATTCAATGTGGTTACTCACCACAGCTTTCTTCTCACAAAGAGAATAGACGGATTCCAAGTTGGGGTCACTGTGGAGGGGGTGGGTGTACATGCGATGCTCAAAGGCCTCCACCTTCTGAATGACCTTCTTTAGAGCAGGGTCTTTGATGCCCATGTCATCTATCGGGTCAAGTAAGGGAACGCCATCTGGAAAACGCTTCTGCACCTCCTGAGGGGAGAGAGGAAAAACAAAAAAAAAAGTTGTTTTTTTTTCCTGAGGATTTATACTTAGAGTTTCAACCTCTTTGTTTGTAGCAGGCTGCTCTTCGCACCTGTATGGACTTGAGCATGAGCTGTCTGTTGTCAAACGGCCGCAGGTCTTTAGGGATGTAAAGACGAACTGAGCTGATGGAGGTGAGAAGATGGAGCATCAGTGGAACCACCTGGACAGAAAACGCACCGCAATCGTGGAGATTACAGTTTGAGTTGTGAAATACAGTGTTATGACCATAAAGCACATTTTTTTTGTTTCGTTTCGCCGACCTGCATTTCTCCAGTCTCCCCTGGTCCGGCAGGTTTCGCAGCTTCAGTTGCAGAGTTTTTTACGCTGTCTTTACTACAATGGAGCAAAACTTCCACCACATACAGCGGATCCGAGTCTGTGCTGGCCTAAACAGGGAAAAGCAAATTAATCACGGCGACACATCAACAAACCCATGCACACTTGATGAGCTTAAATGACCTTACCTTCACATTAGACTTCTTACAAAAGTTAACAACAACTCCCCAGCCAAAGTCAGCATCTTCATTTTTCACCTACAGCATCAAAAACAGCTGAGTCATTGGGTGACATGTAAATATTTATCATTCTCAACAGACTGAGTCAGAAATGACGTACCTTGACAAGACGTCCGGGCTGCAGGAAGGGCAGGCAGTATTTGGGTTTGTGGATGAACTCTTGTATCTCTTTACCCAGTTTGGCCAACTGCTGCCTGATCTTAAAGTAAGTGACCACGTTCTCCTCATTAGGAATCTCAATGGTGTGGTACTGCTCTTCATATTTCTTAATTTCTGCACAAAATAAACACCAATTTCATGTCATTTCAACCTCACAGTGTACAACAGCTAATGTAATTCAGCTAGGAGCATGTGGAAGTAACAGATGTAACGGTGCTTACTCTCCACGACTCCAGGTAAAGCCCTGTAGTGCTGGAACTGGTAGAAGGACTTCTCCAGCATGTATTCTGGGTTGATCTCCTCCACACGCAGCAGATTGAGCACCATGTTGTAGGTCAGATGGAAAGCACTGTTCAAAGGGTCTGCCGAGCCCTACGCAGTGCAATAATTACAAGAATTTATTAATTATTACTGTTACTAATGATCTGACTTGATCTTAGTATTCTACAAAAGGTGACAAGAATGTATGATCTCCAAATTAATGCAGGTCGAAGTAATTTTCCCCAAATTAAAGTTTGAGAAACATTTTTTCCTAATCAGAACTTTTGGACAGCTTTCAGCAAAACTTCCTAAAATTGGTATATCATAAGTGTCCCAAGAAAGAGTTATTTATCAATGTAAGCTCTTTCTAAACTCATGCAGCGCTAAATCTGTAGCAGTGTGACTATAAATATGTCAAATGAAAGAAGGAAAAAAAAACCCTTGTGAAAGTGTTGCCAAGTTTTGACTCAGCATCAAATAACCTGATAATCCTCAGCAAGACAGAGAAATTGTTATAAATATCAACGTTTCTGCAACACAAACAGAGTAAAGACATTTACAGCGGTGGATTGAATGATTGATACAATTCCTCAAAACTACCTTCAGTAGCTGTTTGCCCACAGCTGGACTCATCTTCTCATCCACCATGAAAATAACAATTCCCCGGTCATCCATTCCTCTTCTCCCAGCACGCCCCGACATCTGGATGTACTCACCTGATGTGATCTAGATGGTGAGGCAAGCAAGATTATTCATTTTTAAACCCGCAGTATAAAAAGTGTTTTTTTGTTTTTAAATGACAAAGACATAGCTGTTTCACAACCATTTAACCAAAGTAAAAAAATTACTGTCAAATATCTGCAGCAATATCAATTACTCATCCAAACCCTGCATCCCACATGCCTCTTACAAAACTTTCTTTTTTTCCTCTCTCTTTTGAATAGAACAGTAGATAAGATCATTTTGTGTTGAAATAAAGTGATATTTATTTCAGGCATGTCATGGGACCAGATCTTGATTGGAAACACAGAGCATTTGAGGAATGGGAGTAGTGTGTTTTGATGTGTGAGTGCCTGCGTGGAGCTTTGGCACCAGGGGTTCCAGATGTTTCTGATGAACTTTTTGGAGAGCAGTTTTCCTCTCCCTCTCATTCTCTTCAATCCTTAATGTGTGCACGACGGCAGCTTCACACACAGCTCTTATAAACAATACGTGGCTGTTTATGTGGCGATGCGAGCTGCAGCGCTTGGAAAACCTTATAAAGGCGTCAGAGCAGCTCTCCGTTACACTAAACACAGGTCTGAGCCGTTTTATACAAACAGCATCGTTTATACAGAGATTACTTTTTACTGATAGAGCAGAAACTAAGTTTTCTTTCTGGATGTTTAACTTTTTAAAAGATGAATACCTGGTTTACATAAGCTAAACTGTGACAGCTCATCTTCCTGCTTCTACAAGGCCCCAGACTCAGCTGCAGCTCAGCATACTTCCTCTCCACGGGACAATGCGCAACAACGAAACAGGTTTAGTTGTGAGTTTTCTTACAAAGCGGTGATTCTTGCCATCAAACTTGCGTGCACTGGTGAAGAGCACGGTGCGAGCTGGCATGTTGATGCCCATGGCAAATGTCTCGGTGGCAAACAAGGCCTGCAACGAGAAATAAAAACAACTGAGCAAAATCTCATCTCAATATGCAGACAAGGTCATTTTCAAATTACTTTCCAAGCTGCCCTGTAGTTTTCTTTTTAACGAAAATAAACATTTGGTCTCTCACCAAAACAACCTTGACATCAAATTAGCATGTGATGTTTCAATGCACAGCACAGTTGGTTTATTCAGTATACAATTAAGTTTGTCTTATAGCAACAAAGAAATGCAGTTTGAATAAAACTTTGCTGTTACATAACTTGTTAAAAACCCTTTACAGGGCAAGCAACCATATTTGGTAACTT
>JAOWBL010000004.1:4824802-4850266 GCA_028564865.1 Zenarchopterus dispar | reverse complement strand
GCAGTTTGAATAAAACTTTGCTGTTACATAACTTGTTAAAAACCCTTTACAGGGCAAGCAACCATATTTGGTAACTTACGAAAACTTGCATACTGTTAAAGGGAAAAAAAAAAAAAGGTATTTTACTATTCTCTACTTACTTTCTAGATTTCAAATTTTAAAGTTTCAAGTACTTCGACTGACATGAAATCAAGCCACTAACAAAGGCTTTTAGTCAAAACTCCAAAAGATGTTTACTTCACTGTAAGTGCACACATAACATTTCCCATTGTTATTCATTTTGTGTCCATTTTTATTAGGAATAATTTTCATATCAATAAAAGCAGAAATTAACCAAAGGAAGTACATGACTGTGCACATACAGCAGCAAACACATTAACTACAAACTCACTTTAAAAAAAACAAAACAGATCTTTAATTACTGTTGTGCATAAAAGCACAAACAAACCAGTTCAATCCTGGAATCTTTTTTTTTTTCTTTTATATAACAGACAAAGTCCTGCTAAGATAGATCAACACTTGCTAGTCAGCGTGAGAGGAGAAACTCGCTGCAGAGATGGAAGTACCTTGAGTAGGCCTTCAGAGAAAAGTATCTCTATGGTCTCTTTCAGGATGGGCAGGAGGCCTCCGTGATGGATTCCAATCCCCCTCTTCAACAGCGGGAGCACATGCTCGACCTGCAGCGCGTCAAACAATAATTACTGTTTTTATTATTTGATTAGTGATTATTTGAATCTACCAGTTCTTCTTACACAATCAGTCAGTAAAAATGGAAAAGCATCAAGTGTAAACACAACTTGTAGTGGAAAAGTGCAGGATATCGTAGGAGGACTGAATGGAGTACACTGTTGGGCTATTTTTTTGAGCATGTACAAGGTGCAAAACATTGAGTTTAAAAACTAGGAGGTTTAAGAGGAAAGAAACAGGAAAACACAGCTTGTGATAAAAATGATATTAGAGCATGTGGTGCACTCCAGTCTTGTTTACCTGAGGCAGTTTCTTGTCCTCATCTGAAAGACAGTCCACAGCATTGTTGAATACTTCTTCCACCAGACGTTTCTCATCATCTGGAACAAACAGATTGTGCATTTATTAACTTCCTCTCGTGGCTGCTCAGACAACTCTGCAAGTATTAGCACAAAGGCATTTATTTTTACATCCATATCCAGTCCAATTTTGGGTAATTTCAAAATGTCAGTTCAATTTCACTTGGCATGTTTTCCGTGTGGAGCCAACAGTGGTTTTCCTTGCAGGAGAACTTGGATCAAAAATGGGTTCAGAAAGTCTCTATTGACCATAGATTTTTTTTCCCCCCCTGATTTTGTAACCATAACACTCCATAAAAACCATAAAACTGTAAAAGTCAGTATTTTTCCAAAACAGAAATTTGTTTTTGTTAGGATTTTATTGCAATGAATTTATTATATGCCCCACAATATTAAATCTTTTATAAAAATCCTATTGCTGCAGGTGAATGACTATATTCATGTAGTCTTTCCTTGATAAACCTGATGCATTTTGGGTATATTTCAACCTTTACCAAGGATTTATGTCTACCAACTTTCCTCTGTTGTTTTCCCTCCATCACAGGGAACCACAAGCTCAACAAAGCACAACAGGAAAGATTTCACCGCCAAAATAGCACTGGAAGGGGTGCAGTGCTTTTAAAAATACCTGAAAACTAAAAGGTGGGGGTGACAGTGCTAAACACTTGTCATTGGTTGACTATTTTAAGCATTTTGTTTCTACCCTTCTCTCTGTCATCTCAGATTTAATATCCACAACAGCTTGGAAAATCTATTCATTAAGAGTTACTTCACAGAGTTAAGAGTTGGTGTTTATAAACCTTCAAACTCAACTATTCATGCAATTTTCAAATCAGCTGAGAGGTGACTGGTACATCACGAGCTGCAGCAGCTGAGTTTCTCAATGAAGCAACAGTTACAACTGTAAAAAAACAGCAGCAAATCAGAGAAATAAGCAACAATCTGTTAGCCATGCACCAGTAATAACATGCATAAATAAAAGTCACCCATCTTACCCACAACACCAGTTCAACTCCAGTCAGGGAGAGGACTCATCATGGGATGTTGTTACAACTGTTTAAAAGGTAAAATTAAAGTTTCTGGTTCCAAACTATGATTTTTTTTGTTTGTTTTATTTAAATACCCAAAGTGTTATTCAATAACTACAGAAGTTTACTATGAGAGGATGCATCATGAGAAATATGAGACTGCTTTGAGAGTTTGATGAGACTCTGTGGATCTAAAGCCACTTTCATACAGCTATTCTATTAAAAAAAGGTGTACAAAAGATCCTCTCTTCATTCCACCTCCACTCTCATGATGTGCATTCACAGTGATGCCATAGTATTTATATTTCTTCTCCAGGGTCTGCTTTCATAGAAAATTATGGTGTTCTGCAATCTTAAGGCAGTGCCTTTCCTCCACAGTCAGCTGCAAGTCCCTAATGCTTCTGGTCACTCAGTACTGAATAAAAACAGTACTGGAAAAGGAAAAAAGAAAAACAAAACACAGATTCTACCTAGTTGTTTCTGTGGGACACACACAGCTGTGTTAACCTCAGTTTCCCCATCGCTGCTGGAGTTTGTAATGTAACACAGCTGGAGGAGGGAGCCTCAGCAGGAGGGAGATGCCCGCTTGGCTTCAGCTGGATGCAAAGCACGACAGCAGGGTTCATTTAGTGGCCATAGCCTGAAACTGAGTGACAAACTCTGCTTGCACAGCTGCCCTCTGCTTCTCCAACCACTGTAGTTGAAAACACAGTGTTTCAAGCATTTTGTTTTTCTTAATAATCTGAATGCCACAATCAGATGGCCCAAGTCAAACTGAGTCTTTGGACAGACTGATTTAATCCCCTTTGCAGACATCCTTGCACCCCTGTTATCCCTTTCTGCAAAACCAATTGAGACACCACTCACTTAATTGATCCCCATTATGGCACTGTTACTCCCTCCCAAAGCATTGAAGACGCAGAACGAAATGTTGCACCTTCCCATTTCCAGTAGAGTGGGGTGGAAAGAACAGACTGTGTGAATGGGGCTTTAACCCAGTTGCACTGCATAAATTTAAATAACCATCCATCCATTTTCCACACTTGCTTATTCCTGTACAGGGTCACGGGGTAAATGTAAATATATAAAGGTGAGATGCATATTGTGTAGTACTGATTTTCACTTCCATCAGTTACACCGATCCCCAGTTGTGAATGAACGAGCAGAGGAAACAACAAAATCAATGAGATCCATTCTCTCTGTTTCTGGTTATCAGCTGCTGAAATATTTGATATTAGACAATTCTGTCCAACTTACACACTTCATCTAGTTCTGACACAGCCAGTAGCAGCAAGAAAAAAAAAAACATCTGTAATGTTGCTATACAGCCAAAACACATCTCCATGAATGCTGCAGCATCCCAACATCATAGGTCAGATTTATGTCCACGTCTCTGTCTTTACATAAAATGTCTCTGTAACTTGTCTGATACAGTCAGTCGGTTTGGTTTTTGGCACCAACTGGTCCCCTCAAAATTGTAAATAGAGTGAAAACACAGAAGGAAAAGAACTGGGATTGAGAACAGCTGGGGAGGCAAAAATATATATATATAAATAAATAAATGAAAAAACAGACCTGTGAAGCCAAGTGGTGTGTGCATGTCAGGACCACATGGTCATCACACACACGAATATAACTGACAGGACAAACCAATAAAACATTGTGGCTTCTGAATTATTTGAGAGAGAACTTGTTACAAAAAGTGTAGAAATGATATATAATAATAATAATTTAGGCTTTTTCTTTTTTTTGATGTGATGAAACTTCATTCCTTCTTGACAATACTCTAAAATGTTAATGGGATCATTTGTTGACCTTTACAAACTACAGGAGTATTCTCAGAAAACATGAAATTCCTGGAAATGAGAACTTTGGCAGGAATTTTTCATGTCTTTTTTGGCAATACTGAAAGTTGTTACTCTGTGAACAGAATAACAATTTGTAGTGCTGGCGGATATCAGAATTTATTAAAAAAAAAAAAAAAAAAACCTCATTCGTCATAATGTCAGAATCCAGGAAAAACAAAGCAAGATGAGGAAGGAAAATGTTTCTTAATATAAATTCATAACCATGTTTTACTGCACTGATAAAAACCAGAAACGAGTTTGTGAGAGCCAATATCATCCCCCAACAAAGCGCGTGAAGCAACCCCTCCATTTATCAACTGAGTCAAACAACACGTCCAACTGTACAGGCACGATAAACGGTTTCATGGCACTCACTCAGCTCAGCCTGCCAACAATTTAGCATTTTAGTTAGTGAGTTCACTTTCAAAACTCCATCACTAAGTGTATCTGCAATTTGTCACAAAGAATTGAGGTCATAAAATTTCTGTGCCAGATACACTCTGCTCAGAAACTGGAAACCCTGTTGCTGTTAATTAATGTTTTATAGTGTCATAATTAGGCCAAATGAGAAGATTTCTTCAATAAAGGCGATTTGATTTCAGCTACTAAGAATTCAATTATCACATTATACATTACTACCAAGTGGCAGCATAAAACCTTTGCTGGCTGAACTAAGTGAGAGGTTACAAAATCCCACTGATGTGAAGAACCAAACCTTTAAAAACTGTTTTAATTTTTATTCATTTGAAAACATTAGAATTTATAGGAGTATTCCCGAGCTTGGTCATCCCTAGGTTTATTACAAGAATATAAAATGGTAAACTTTTTGTACACATACAAAGTTAAAATGATCTCAGTTTGTCTGTTGGGGCCCTGTCCATCCATTCATCTAAAGAAAAATTACATTTTTGAGTCTTCTCAGGATAAAAATAGCTGTTCATGCTGACGTGGCTACCTCTCATCTGGGCTAGCATTAACAGCCATTATGTTGCAAATGCATTTTCTGATGTAACTCAAAACTCCTTCGCGTCATGTTGTTTTGGTTCCTAACGAACGTTTACACTCATTACCATCTAGTAATAGATCTTGGGTTGATTTAACTCCAGAATAATCATCTAAGGTTTGTAAAACACAAACACCAATGATCTGGTTTATTCTAAGTTTCAGGAGAATATAATTCAGCAGACAAAGTGAAAGGTCTTCTTAATCCAAATATACATCACTCATTTCAAGTACTTGCTTAAGGGTCTAATATGAACCATTTACAGTATGTGAACTGCCTTAAATTAACCACTACTACGACTGTACTCAGTCAAACAGAACAGGTGTTTGCAGGATTGTCAAATTGGATACACAACTGCCTATGTCCGCAAAATGATAACTACAGATTATAAGAGAAGGTGATTAAAATTATTAAAAATAAATAAATAAAAATCAAGTTTAAAATACTCATAACTGATTTAAATATTAAAAACTAACAGAATAATTACACACCTGAAAACAGAGAGGTGATCAGAAAAATGCAACTGTAAGCAGAATCTCCAAAAAGGTTCATACCACCATTGAAGTCCAGTTTGGCCACCTGCAGAGCGTAGGCCTCACACTCCTTCTTGCTAAAGCTGAAAATAATAACAGGCTGGAAGTTTCTCTCCATGATCATCTTCACTATCTTGAAAACACTGGACGGACCTGTCAGAAGTGCACCAGAATGAACATGATAGTGAATTCCTGATTTTCAAAGAAATTAACTGCTTTTTTTCTTTTTCTGAACACAGACCTTTAGTGCCTCCTTTTCGCCCCCTTGGGTCCCATTTCCCCCCTCCACTGCTGCCTCCAGAATCCCCAACATCTCTCAGCACTTGCATGGCTGTGTTGAAATTTTCTTCCCTGAAGTCACCCTGAGAAAAACCACACATACACACACCCATATATAATGTGCCACTTGTATTGTGTTATCACCAAATCAAGATGATCCACTCAAATTTAATGACATAAAAAAGTACTTTTAGTTCATCTTTATCAAATAAAACTAAAAATAGAGTCTGAATCGACACCATTTATCAGTTCTGACAGTTTCTAATGAGTATAGATTACAGAGCTTACATTCTCATCAACAACCAAGTGGAGTCCGTCGCCCCCTGCTGGAAAAATGTAATGTTGCAGTGGAGTGGGTCGGTACTCTGTGTAGACCACATGGCATGGCTGCAGACAAGCACACTTTATTAATAATACAAATACTACTGATTAAAGACAAAAACACCAATGTGATTCCCAAGTCCTTATAAATATGAGTCAAGAAAACCATCCCACCTGCTTATGTAGATGACAGATCCACTCAGCAAACTGTTTAGCATTGGGGATGGTGGCAGACAGGAACACGTAGTGAACGTTATCAGGAAGGAGAATGATGGTCTCCTCCCAAACCACACCTCGTTCTGAAAAACACAAAGCAGAAGATTTTGTTTAAAAAAAATAAAATAAGGACCACAACCAATAACACCTTCAAAAGCTCATCTTCATCTTTAGTTGAGATTTATGTACACAAATGCTCCACTTCAGATTCAAAGATGCCTCTTTGTTGATGAACAAATTTCCTGTATGTCTAAAGATTAAACAACTTTCAAGTTTTTTCCAAGTTTACACACACAAAAAATACTTTTAATGTTGTCTGGCAGCTTTAAAATACACATTTAAGAAGATTCAGTTGTTTAGTGACAGAAAATCTTTTTAAAGAATATGGTCACTATGGCTTATATATTTAAGTACTTCCTAAAAACAAACTATTTCTTCAAGAAGAAAATATGAGCAATTCTTACATGAACTCAATGGTCAAACCACACTTAATACGAGTTATGCAACAAGCTGTCTGATGTCATCAGTGTTAATGTAGACACACCTGAATCTCTCATGTAATGGATCTCATCAAAGACGACCCACGCTACTTCCCTCATGATCTCTGAGCCCCGGTACAGCATGCTCCTCAGGATCTGGGAGAAAATAGGTTAATCAGGTTAAACCAGCTCCACACACTTCACAAGAACATCTCTGATGCTGCCTCCACTCCACAAAGAAGTGTCTTCCACCTCTGTTGTCATGACGAGGCAGGAGGCGGTGGGGTTGATGGTGACGTCCCCAGTCATCAGTCCCACATCCTGGAACTCTTCGTACATCTCTCTGTACTTCTGGTTGGAGAGGGCTTTGATGGGGCTGGTGAAGATGACTCTCTGCTTCTCTCTGAGAGCCAGTGCTATAGCATATCTAGAAGAAAAGCAAAGCCAGGCAGATCTAAGCCATCTGTCTTTGAGGAGGTAAAAGTTTCACATTCATCTTATGAAGTTAGTAGTTTAACCCCCTGTTCCCCCCAGTCCACATGATAAAGTGTCCCCTGCAAGACGATGAAACCCAAACTGCCCCCCATGTTACCATTAGTGTTTGATTGTGTGTATGACTAAAATTTAAAAAAAAAAATTTAAAACACTGCATAACCTTATAAAAAGGGTTTAGACTAAGACTGTTTAAATGTGTTGTGAAAGAGAGCACGAAGTAAAAAGGTTTGAGTGGTCAACAAGACAAAAGTAAAACACAGTCCTTTAAGCATCCTGGTTTTATTGAATATACTCACTCAGCACAAACAGTCTTGCCAGCAGAGGTGTGTGCAGACACAAGTACAGATTGGTTGTTGTCGATGCATAAAATGGCCTCACGCTGGAAAGGATCAAGTATAAAAGGGTACTCCTGCATGAAAAATAAGAAACATGGGCATGGTGTATTTGAGAAACTATACAAAGATGCATTATTGCAAACACTTGTTAATGAGTATGTTAAAACCATGTGTCAGCTTTGTTAGACAAACTACTTGGCTATAAAAGAGGAAAGGTCAAATCAACAGTATCTTAAACCTTAGCTGCTTTCCCAACTCTTTGTTTCAATGGTTTATACTCCTCATCAGCAGGCAGGGCAACCTGTTGGAGGAAGACAGTTTTTTTGTTTAAATTAAAGCTTCAACATTTCAAATCAAATATCAAACAAGTTTAAGACAAGGAACTGATACATCAAGTTTGTTCAGTTTACCTCATGGGAGCATCCCTCCACAGTTTCCACCTGCTCCACTTTCACTTGAGGCATAAATTCTGAAAGACTGCAGGAAAAAAAGGAAACACTAAATGGTAACAGTATGTGGCATTAAAATTGGCTTAGAATTTCCTGCAAGGTATGTTTTCAAGGAATTGCAGAGAAAATATTTGACTGTTCGATATTTTTTACAAAAGATAATGACACCCAGTTATATCACTTTGGGCTGTGGGAAAATGTGAAATGACACTTTAAATACTTTTTAAAAGTGAAAATACCAAAAAAGAATTTATCTTATGCTTTGGTTGCAATGAATCATTATTTAAACTCCAATAAAAACACACAATTAGCAAATAGTCAAAGAAAATCAAAAAGATGTTTTAACTACATTATATACTTCAGGAGTATAGTTATATTGCACATTACTCCCAAGTACTTTCTAGAGTCATTTTAGTTTACAACTCTTATTGATATTGAGAGCCAAAGACTTAATGTCCAAAGATTTAGTTGACAGCAAAAATTCCTCCAAGTTTTTTTCAAAAACATGTGTCATAAGAAAATTGTCAAACAGTGGACATGTTTAGTTATAATACCCTTTTTTTTAAATGTGCCTTGAGCGTCACTGAAAACGTGCCTTAAAGTTAAACAATTTGTGCCACTGAATGAAAGAACATAACAATGGTAGCAAATAATGTCCAAATAAAACATGTCTGTTAGTTCTATCCAATTATCTTTAAATGGGTTAATGAAAGTAACATTAGGCAAAACTATTGCATTCAGTTCAAGTAACTAATCACACCTGTGACAGACCTATTGTAATTTAAATTCTCAAATAAATCTGAGTTCCAGAAATCCAGTGTAAAGGACAGTGAAATAGAAGTTCAAAGCAGCATGACACAGAAATTAAACGAAACTAGGTGCACTCAATAAACTTTCCAATATACATCATCAAGAAGGGTATAAATCATTTACTCCTCAGGCAAAACAAATATGTAGTTTGTCTTACTTTAGCTCAGTAACTGAGGTGGTCTCATGTCGAGGTTTCTTGCCAAACACCACCTCTTCTCCAACATCGGTGTCTGCCTCCCTCTTGACTCGGGAAGATGAACCCACATCCTTGTCATTTTTACCAGTGGCTTTCCTTCAAGACAAAAATCACAGCAAATGTACAACATTCACCTGAAAGTGTTGCTAGCAGCTACAGCAACTGGAAAACCACAGGAGACTGTGTACCAGCCCTAGTCAATAATGCAACATGCATGTTTAATTGTAATGTGGAGTCTCACTCAAGTGAACTGTTATATAAAAGAAATATTCTAAAGACATGTCACTACAGGTCTACATGAGCTGTGCAGAGAAGGAGGAAGAAGCTTTCATTCAACTTTTTAGTTACCAACTCTTAGCTTCAACTGTTTTTTTTTTATTAATATTTTAACTATTTTATAAACACATCAAATCCTTTTGCCTTGTGTGGAAATGAGAGAAGGAATATTGTTGTTGCTCATCAATCATGGTTATAGAGCTAGCTCATTGGTCAAGCAATAATTCATTTCAGAAGCACTAAGAACTCCAAAAACCAAGAGCTCTGGTGTTTTTACACCAGTTTTCTGCACATCTTATTATTTTAAAAAGGTACATAATAAATAAGGCAGACTGATCAGTCACACATACCATTTTTTCCCTGAGATAGCAGGAAGAAGAATAAACTGAAAGCTGACTGTTCCGACTCTGGAAACAGAAAGTAGGCCTAAACCTGACGACCCGAGGGCTCTGGATGGTTTGTAACGTACCAGAAGATTCATAATGTACTTTGGCCATAAACTATTCGGTGCTTTATAAACCACAAGTAGGCTAATACATTAAAATTAATTATTTGATAGACAAGAAGCCAGTGTATAGGTTTACATTTAGTCAAAAGTATCCAAGTTAAACTGAAAACGGGTTCAGTTATAATTCTAAATTTACAACAAAGATTAAATATTACGCTTAACAGCACAATGAGAAACTTTAAGAGGGATTTCATGAAACCAGTACACCAGCATATGACGTCTGCTAGCTCGTTAGCCAAATGCGACTTCGGCGAGCACACGTTGCTACTGGTTACTACGTTCTCGCTACCAAGACAAAAATGCACACTAACTTAATACACAGACCCTGCTTGATTAACTTACCCTGTTTCTGTCGCCGAACTCGTGAGTACCTTCTTGCTCGCAGAACTTTGCTGTTCATCGTCAAACACGCTGAACAACCCGTCACCAAAGGCGTCCGCCATGATTGTTATGGGCAATTTTCCCACAATGCAACACCTCCCGTTCAGCGGTAACCGTGTGGTAAAAGGGTCTAAAATGCAAGAGCACAATAACCAGATCGCTTTTTGAAAAGGGATATTCTGTACAGTCATCTCCCCTTAGAGTTTGTCAGTGATAAAGTTAAGTCTGTCTACTTCCCAATAATTGCTTAATCGCCAATAAAGTTAAAGAAGTCTCTTTTAAATTAATTAATAACTTTATTCCAGCAAAAATGAATACATAATCTAAAAAGGCTTAATCCAGAAGATGACACAAATTGCTAAATGCTGTCCTCTATATTATGCATTTATTTTGGCTTTATCCTTTCACAAGGTCATTTTGGCAACTTTTCTGTTTGCACATTTGTTGTTGCTTGTTACTTTTCTGAACATTTTAACAAGCTCTCTTTTGCGTCCTTTAGAATAACCCAAAAATGAATAGGCCATTTGTGAGTTTTTTACTTATCCTTTATAGCTAAATTGTATCTTCTTTATCTTTTCCTTTTGGCTGCTCCCTTCAGGGGTCGCCACACCAAGTCATCCATCTCCATCTAACTCTATCCTCTGCATCTTCCTGTCTCACACCAACCACACTCATGTCCTCCTTCACTACATCCATGTATCTCCTCTTTGGTCTTCCTCTAGGCGTCTTGCCTGGCAGTTCCCACCTTAACATCCTTTTCCCAATAAATTCACTATCCCTCCTCTGCACATGTCCAAACCATCTCAGTCTGGCTTTTCTGACTTTGTCTCCAAAACATTTAACATGTGCCGTCCCGTCCTTAAAATCCTCCACTTTCTTCATCTCCTCTCCCTGTAACCTCTCTGTTCCACTTGCATCCCTCTCATTCACACACAAGTATTCTGTCATACTGCGGCTAACCTTCATCCCTTTTCTTTCCAGAGCATACGTCCACCTCTGCCGATTTCCATCTACATGCTCCCTGCTGTCACTACAGATCACAATGTCATCTGCAAACATCATGGTCCGTGGAGATTCCTGTCTAACCTTGTCTGTCAACCTGTCCATCACCATAGCAAACAAGAAGGAGCTCATGGCTGATCCTTAGTGCCTCCACCTTAAATGCCTCTGTCACACCTACGTCACACCTCACCACTGTCTTATAGCTCTCATACATGTCCTTCATCATTCCAACATACTTCTCTACCACTCCAGACTTCCTCATACAGTACCACAGTTCCTCTCTAGGCTCCCTGTCATAAGCTTTTTCTAGACCTACAAATACAAAATAAGTAAATTGTATACCCATGTCTAAATTCACCAATAGGCAGATTAATTTCTCTACTTTTTGAAAGCAAGTCGATCATTATTTACTTTTCATGCGTTTAACTAGTAATTCAACATAAAATTAAACACTTTCTATATTTTTCAATATTAAAAACACATTTCAAAATATATTGTCCCTATATTTTCCTCATAGATACAGAGTAACATGTCCCTCACCAATATGGCGACGCCGTGGACGTACCAATACGGCGTTACGTATTTTAGGTGCGACGGGTGGACAATTCCTCTACGGCAGCCTTGTGGTCCAAAAATTACTCTTCTCAGCAACGTCGTTTTCCTTCTGTCGAGACCGTCGAGACCCACGCCGATGTCCTGTAACGACATTTTGACATAACGTAACAACGAATAAGCAAGCGGTGTAATATAATGGGTGGAAAGAAGAAAAAATCGGCAAGCCAAACGGGTCCGGTGGCCCCGGCATCAGCAGGCAGAACCGGAGCCGCTGCAGTGGGGACCGGTTCGGCGGAGGAGGCGAAGAAACAGACAGGCAGCAGCAAACCAAGCAAACCAGTCAAAGAGAGCAAATCTAAAGGTGGTAATGTCTGAAAACGGACTTAACTCTGCTTCTGCCCACTGTGTTTAATAGCAGAATCATAAATAAAACTATATATATATTTATATATGACGTTATTACTAGTAGTGAAAAGCTGCAGTCGAGTTCATGATGTGTAGCTGGAGGCCAGTTTGATGACATTCATCAATAAGTGCCATAAAATACTCTTATGGTGACCTTTTGTGCATCCTCACAGTTTTCGCAAAGGGAGCTTTTCAGATTTCTGAAGAAGCATTAAAGTTTAGTTTGGATATTTACCTGTGATCTGGGCATTCTCAGACTACTTGTTTTTACAATATTTATTTAAAAAATCTATGTTTGAGAAGATGAAAAGTGGACTAGCATGGCTCAGCGGTTACATAGTGTACTTTACTATGATTTGTTCCCACATCAGCTCCAAAGACCTACAGCCTTGCCAACATGGCCCAAATGGACAAAGGTGGGCTCTCAGAAAAGTCAATTCTTAAAGTAAGTCTAGATCTTTGTCTTCAAAGTCATATCTTGTTCTAAGTAAATGCCGTATTGAAAAAAATGTTAACAATTAACTGTTTTTACACTGGTTATACAGGTTTCTATCCAAGCTGACCTGGAGAAGAAGGTCATCAAGTTGATAAATGATTTCAGACAGGACAATGGGGACAAAGGGCCCATATCTGGCAGACTCACAAGCAAGAAATTGTTGGTAAAGATATGTCTTTATTTATACACATACAGACATGGTATTGAAACTGACTGTTGTATTGTCATGTTGTTGCAGGACCTGTACACCGCTCTGCAGAAGTTCAACTTCAAGAGAGAACACATTGAAGAGGCGATGAAGAGTAGTGTCCTGTATGGTGGCGACCTCCACTCTGCTCTTGACTGGCTCTGCCTCAATCTTAAAGATGGTAACAGAACATCAACAGCCACTCAAGTGTGAAAATCAACCCCATCCCTGAAGCTGATTCTGCATTTGTCATCTATTTTACCAGAGGAGTTACCAGATGGTTTCAGCCAGCAGCTGCAGGAGGAGAGCCAGAAGAGCCGGCCTAAATACCAGCCTCCTCCCCAGCAGAAACCTGCAGCCCAAATCCCCCAAACAGCCAACAACACCTGCAGAGAGACCAGCAAGGTTTGATGAATCCCTCCCAGTATAGAGTCACATGTACAAGTTTAGTGACTTAGCATTTTTAGTATTTGGTGGTGTTTTCCAGACCACAGAGAAGGATGATGCTGCAACCGTGAAGGACTGGATCTTGAGGTATGCACAGCAAAGCAGTGAGGATGACGACGATGAGGAGGAAGAAGAAGGAAAGGGGAAGAAAACGCACAACCCTGAAATGGATGAAAAGTTTGATCCGGTAAGTAAACTTGAAGCAACTTTGAGCTGAGAATTGGGTTGTTTTTTTTTTGTTGTCGTTGTTGTGGGGATTGTTTGTTGAAGCGAATTGATCAATATTTCATCAGTTCACAAAAGGACATTATATTGTTGCAGTGTAAATGATTTAGGACAGATGGCGTTCCTATCAGCATTTCAAATTCATCCATCTCACATTCCCCAATCAAGGGAAGAAATGGTTTAAACTTCCTCCTCTTTTTCTCACCATTTTGCCGCTTCCCCACTTCTTTGATGTTTCCTCTTTAATTCATCTGGATTTGAAGTATTTTTCTGTGAATTTGGCGATTCCACCGGAGGAGCTTTTAAGCCTCTGTGCAAATCATCGTTATTCAACACTTTTCCAACACTGGATCCAGAAATGTAACATGAAAAAGTTTGCTATGCAAGACGGAAACAGTCTATCAGTGAGAGTAGAAAAAGAGCAGAGTACTAGAGGACACGTGTTCTGTGGTCACTTGAATTCACGCTGAAGCGTGCTACATCTAGTTACTTATGTCAAAGATGAGAACAATCAGACTGTTATCAGAGAAAGATGCAAAGAGCTTGCAGTTGATGTCAAGGCATGTACTGGAATTTTGAAGGGTCACATTTTGCAATAAAATTGATGATTTTTCTTTTTCCTCTTGGACATGTCTGTGGTTATTTTAGAAACTCAGAGTCAGGCCTCATTCTGCACAATTTAACAACAGTGTGGCCTTATAGGTAGTTTTTATGTTTCTGATTGTTCTGATTGCACTCCACATCCAATTCCTGGTGAAATTGTCATTTTAAAAAGTAGAATCAGACTACAAATACTGCAGACTGTGCAATGTTTTAACAATTAATATCTTCAGTTCTCAAACAGTTAAAAAAAAAAAGAATCAAGAAGAAACGGCCATGTAACACAACAATGAACATGCTTCTCCGCCTAGTTTTTGTGTTTCATGACTTTGATTTTACAATGATGTAAATAAAGGTTCAAACTGGCTGAGATGTAAGATTTGATTGTATTTTAGAAAAGTTGTTCATGTTTTTTTTTTTTTTATGTGGACTGTATTATAATGTGTTTTGTGTCTTGTTTTATAGAATGACAGGTATTTGATCCTTACTGCTCAGCTGTACGACACTAAAGAAATGGCAGCTGCTGCGAAGACCAAAGGAGACAAGGCAGGCCAGAGGACGGCACAGGACAGAATTCGGGTCATACAGCAAGGTGCTCAACTATTGATTCATTTTTAGCAATTGTTTCCTATTTTACTTTTCTTCTATTTTTTTACTTCATAAGTGCTGAGTGACATATTAAAATAGTTGTGACTGAAACCGGTTTTCCCAAATGTGACGTTGTGTTTTTTTTTCTAGAAATGAAACAGCTGGAGTCCCACCCCGTGTTCAATCCAGCCATAAAAGTGGTGGATGCTCCTCAAAAAGAGAAAAAGATACTTCCTGTCAGTGGTGACAAAGAGGAGCTCAGCTTCAATTTGTTTGAACAAGCAGAGAAAGACCCTCCTGCAGAGAAAGGTTGATCTTAGCCAAGTCAGTCGTTTATAAAGCCACAAAAAAAAAGTAACCGTAGCTTTTATGTGTAGCGTTGGCCAGCTGTAACAGATGCAGGATTTGCAGATGTTACAGGTGGAAAAACATCTCAAGTCGAGTTTAAATGTCACCGATCTCTGTGGGAGACGCTCATCCTGACCCCGGGTCACATTTTTCTTTGCAGTTGTGAAAAAGAATGAACCAAAAGACATCCGTAACTTTGACTACACAGCTCGCAGCTGGACTGGAAAGTCTCCCAAGCAGTTCCTCATCGACTGGGTCCGGAAGAATCTGCCCAAAAGCCCACCGCCAGCTTTTCACAAGGTTGCTGCTGGGAGATACTGGCGATGCAGGTAAGCGCCTTCTTTTTTTTCTTTTTTCTCTCCAGTTTATAACACTGAAAACTATAGCACGAAAGGGTGCTCTTGAAACTTAAAAAAAAAACCAAATGGACGCTTTTGATGTCTTTGCATTCAACAGGGTTCGTGTTCAGAGAGTAGATGATGTTCTGGAGGTCTGTCCAACCATCCTGACCGAAGACAGCATGCAGGCTCAGCATCTCGGCGCCACTCTGGCCCTCTACAACCTAGTGAAAGGACAAGTATGTGTTAACACGTTCAGGATGGGAGACTTTTACCCATATTGTCTGCTTGTCTTTGTTTGTTTTAGCTGCAACTGTGTGTGCCCTCCTCTTGTCTGCCACACAGTCAGTGCACCAGCTCCTTCCTCCAACCTACAGAGATGTCTGGCTGGAGTGGAGAGACGGCGAACAGCAGCAGCGGGAAGAGAGCCGGACAGCAGCCAACAAACCTCGGGACCAGTTCATCTCCCGGCTCTTAACCAGGCTGAAACAGCAGCAGCAGAGTCAGAGTCGAGGGGAGCAGTCCGAATCGCAAAGGCAGGAGGGGTTTGGTGGGGACGGAGAAGAGGAGCCTGAAGAATCCTGGGAAAATCTGGCTGCTCTTGATATTGGGGGAGGAGGAGCAGAAAAGGAAGACAAAAGTGAGAAAAGTGGGGGGAAAAGGGAAGGTGCAGCGGTGCTTGAAGCTGCCAGGGAGCTCTTTCTAAAACTAAAGAAGTCTCCACTTGCTCACAAACTACGGGTAAATACACTGACACTTCCCAACGAGGTTTGTTTTATATGAAATAAAGTCACATCGTTCAACGAGTGTCTTAACATTCCAGGCGGAGCGAGAGCAGCTTCCAGTCTTTCAACACCGAGGTCGCGTCTTGGAGGCATTGCAGCGCCACCCTGTGGTGGTGGTGGCCGGTGAGACGGGCAGCGGGAAGAGCACTCAGATCCCTCAGTTCCTCCTGGAGGAGCTGCTGACTGGGGGGAAAGCTGCTCAGCCCTGCAACATTGTGGTCACTCAGCCACGCAGGATATCGGCCATGAGCCTGGCCTGCAGGGTCAGCCAGGAGCTGGGCTGCGAGAGCGGACCAGGATCCAAGGTGACGGCACTCTATGGTGTTAAACGCTCCAATTATCTCTGACTGGATGCCCCCATTTCCCATTTTGTTGACTTGGTTTTGTGTTGCATTCAGGCGTCGCTGTGTGGATACCAAATCCGGATGGAGAATCAGTCTGGCGAATGGACCCGCCTGCTGTACTGCACGACTGGAGTCTTGCTCAGGAAGCTCCAGCATGACAGACACCTAAGCTCCCTGACACACATCATTGTGGATGAGGTACAAACACCTCTTGTTTAAATGTTCAGTTTGCACCCCCGGCCCCTCACAGCCCCACCTTTAAGACTAAAATATTCAACCCCAGCCCTTCCATGTCACCTCCATCCTTTCAGGTCCATGAGCGCAGCGTCCAGTCAGACTTCCTGCTAACCATCCTCAAAGATGTAGTGATGAAGAGGTCCGACCTGCAGCTGGTCCTCATGAGCGCCACCGTGGATTGCGACAAGTTCTCCAACTACTTCAACCGCTGCCCAGTGATCAACATACCAGGCCGGACGTTCCCGGTGGAGGTTCGACTCCCACTTTGTCTCTCTTGTTGTATATGGAAAGAAATTTAACTTTACCTTTTTGCTTTTATTTGAATTTTTGAAATCTAACACCAGGTGAGTGCATGTGCAAGGAAACAGGATCTGGTTTTGTTTCCAGGTGTATCATTTAGAGGACATCGTGGAGCAGACGGGATACGTTCTGGAAAAGGACTCAGAGTACAGCCAGAAAATTCTGGAGGAAGAAGAAGAAGTTTCCATCTCTGTCACACAAAAAGGCGGCAAAACCTTGCAGCACCAGGTAGATCTTCGTGATATCTACATCTGAGAGGGGCTGAAAATCGCACAAAAAAAATGTTTCAGGTGTATTCTTAAGTTTCCTTGTGAAGCAGTTGGACTTGCACAAGATTCCTGATCATCTTGCCAGGATCCAAACTTGCAGTTTGTAGTCAAAACACAAGAGTCTTGAGCAATAAGTATTATTTGCTTTGAGGATTTTTTTTAGTTCAATAGACGGCAGTTGTATTGATTTTGATTTTTCATCTAAGTTATACTAGATCTAGAGCAGGTCATGGAGCAGCGGCTACTATAGAAATGTGCCATCTGTGTGCAGATTTTGTTGAATATATATGTATTTATCTGCGTCTCCCTGCGTGTTTGCACCAGGAGGTGATAGTGAGGGACTCCTCCTCCGGGTGGGACCTGGGTCCCGACCTTGACCACTTCAGCAGCAGGACTCGCCAGGTGCTGCAGTACATGAACCCAAATAAGATCAACATGGACTTACTCGTTGACCTCGTGGACTACTTAGGTACGAGACATCACCTGAATTGCCTCAAGCAGTGCAAACTACACAATTATACTTGTGTTGACTTAAACAACTTTGACTCTTGCGTTCTCCGCCAGACAAATCTCCCCAGTTTGCAGATTTGGATGGAGCCGTCCTTGTTTTCCTCCCTGGTCTGGCTCACATCCAGCAGCTGTACGACCTGCTCACCTCCGATAAGAGGTTCCGGGACAAGAACAGGTAAAGTTCACTGTGATCCAGTAAGGGAAAAGAAAAGAAACTAAGTTGACAATTCAGTCATCCTGGTCTCTCTGTTTCACTATTTTCAGGTACAGAATTGTTGCTCTTCACTCCACTCTTTCCTCCAAAGACCAGGCTGCTGCGTTCACAGTGCCCCCTGCTGGAGTAAAAAAGGTACACGTGACTGAGGTGGAATACAGAAGTAATCATCTTACCAGGATGATTATTACTGTTTTTATGCAGTTGTATCTCTTTATTTTCAGCTTCATTTAACTCCTCTGTGTGTCTGGACTTTTTTTAAAACCAAAAAAATCAACATCTTTATAACTATTCTCTGCTTTGTGCCTCTTTCAGATTGTGTTGTCGACCAACATTGCTGAGACAGGTGTGACTATACCTGACGTTGTGTTCGTCATCGACACTGGGAGGACCAAAGAAAATAAGTAAGTTTATTTATTCACTTTATTTAAAGTTAGCACTTTGTATGTTGATCCAAAATTTTGGGTCTGATTCATCGCTTCAGACAGCGTTTTATCTGCATGTCTGTGTTTGTGAACTGAGTTAAAGACAAATCTCATTAATGTGTTTTGTGAGTCACTTTAAGAATTATAACATGTTATTTCCTGCTAATTAGAGCCAAACACTAAATATTATACATGAAATAATTGTCAAAACTATCACAAATCATCCTGAAGAGTTCATATAGTCAGGTCTGGAAACATTTCTAAGCTTCTTTATTTCAGCTTTATTCAAAACCGGATTAATTGCAGACTCTTCTTCAAAGTGGAGGAAGAATTTAAAAAATGCATTTCTGTAATTTACATTTAAAGTTATGATTATGGATTTAATGACGTGATTTCCCAGCTGTGTAAAATAATTACTTTTTTAAAACTTACAGTTGAGGAGCAACATTCAAACATTAGTGCAGCCAAATGTTAATTCAATTATAAAACAAAGTACAAATAAAATCAGTGTTAACCAAGTTGTTAGTGAAAAATACAACATAACCATAAATAAAATGTTAATTTTTAATACTTGGAAGAAATGGTTGCAAATGGACTGTTTTTTTTTTTCCTTTTTTAATATGTGATGCAAAAATGATGACAAAATCTTTAAACTAAGACAGACCTTTCATTTAAAATGTCTTGAAACATTATAAGGCCTAAATGTTTACAAAAAAAAAAATAGCTCCGATGTAAGAGGAAGTAATTTAATTCTTTAAAACTTTAACACATCATTTGTGCATGACTGCCTGAATTTGTGCACATCACTAAAACAATGACTTTTCTCTCTTCTGGTTCTTTGTCACGCTGCATTTTAGTGTTTAGTGCTTCAACATCTAAACCGGCAGCTTGAATAGATTTAGATCGTGTGACTGATTCAGCTGCTGGAAAAAAAAAAAACTCTTTTTTTTCTCTCCAGAAATTCCTCCTCTGAGTCCTTCTCCATCCAAACTGAGAAGCCCATTTGATGATCTTAGCTTTGTCTGTCCAGAACTATTCTGACTTTTGTAAAAGTCTCCTCTGACTTTTCTGTTCTTGAGCTTCACCAGCAGTTTGCACGTTAACCTGAACTTTCTGTATTTTCTCCTGTGAAACCTTCTGTTTGTAGTAGACGCCCCGTGATCCAGTAGTCATCTTTTTGTGTATGCCCTTTCACTAAATTCTAATGTTGCAGAACTTAACTCTATTTTTTTTTCTGTTGCTGCATTTGTTTTGTTTTTGCTGCCTGAGGATATTTCACTCGGAGGGCTCTTTTGGTCATAAGTTGCAGCCTCCGAATGTAAATGTCCTCATAGATGACTAAATAACAAAACACCAGTCTACATCCGTCTAAAAGAGTCCCTTAAAACACGAAGTTTTCAAGCCTGGAGCCTGAACTTTAAGCTGATATATTCATATATGACTGTGACATGAATATGTTTTTAAATACAACTGAAGTGGCAGAAGTTGTGTCGTGGACCTGAGTGAATTACTTTAAGTGAGAAACTGGTGTTTTTATTAAAGATGGGACTTTATCTGTACTTGTTGATCAGGTACCACGAGAGCAGCCAGATGAGTTCTCTGGTGGAAACTTTCGTCTCTAAAGCCAGCGCCCTCCAGAGGCAGGGAAGAGGAGGACGCGTCCGAAACGGCTTCTGCTTCAGACTTTACCCCAAATACAGGTAAAAACATTGGGAGTTCCTGACTCTTCTCAGTGTTTAAATGCAAACAGCACCAAAAATGTGCAATACGTGTCTGTTTCTTTATTTTCAACTTCCACATTACTTTAACATGTTGTAGAAGAGGAACATGGTTAAAGGAAGAACTCCTGATATATTTAGAGAGGAACAAGACTGTGTCATTAGTTCATTATCCAGTGATGTTTTTGCTCTTGTTCTGCTCTTATTTCTCCTGTGTGACGTCAGGTTCGATGGCTTCATGGACTACTCCGTCCCAGAGATCCTGCGGGTCCCACTGGAGGAACTGTGTCTTCACATCATGGTAAATAAGTCGATCTCTGTCATCTAGAAGCAGAACCTTGCGCGCACACACACAGACAAATAAATCTTCTCTCCCCTGAAAGAAATGTCAGTATGGCTCCCCGGAGGACTTCCTGAGCCGAGCGCTGGATGCTCCTCAGCCCCAGTCGGTCAGCAATGCCGTCAACCTGCTCAGGAAAATCGGTGCGTGCCACCCCAGCGGTCATGTCCTCACCCCTCTGGGACACCACTTGGCGAGTCTTCCGGTCAACGTGAAGATCGGCAAGATGCTCATCTACGGCGCCATCCTCGGCTGCCTGGAGCCCATCGTACGTCCCACTGCCTCTTAATTCAGCAAACGGGATTTCTGATCCTGTCCAGATGTGTGGCGGTTGCTCTTATGTCATTAGGTTATTTCTTTCTTTTAAATATTATTTCTTTGATATCTGAAGAGAAGGTTTCTTTCAGGCAACCATTGCAGCAGCCATCACAGAGAAGTCGCCTTTCTCCACACCAATGAACAGAAAGGATGAAGCTAACCTGGCCAAAGCTGCACTAGCAGTAGCCAACTCTGATCACCTGACCATTTACAGCGCATATCTGGGGTATGGACAATTTACTTTTTTCTATCTAAAGTTAAAAAGCAAAGGCAGTGGAAGCGTTCCCACCTCCTTTAACAGCAGCATTAGTTTAATGCGGGTGCCAGATGTCAGGAAACGTCGCAAAGCTGTTAAACAATAAGACCGATGCAACATCCTGTTTTTGTGGAAATCGTCGGTCCTGACAGCTGCAGTCAGTGGGAAGCTCTTCACGTTTAACACTCAAGAGTTTTCTTCAAAACAGACTAGACAGCTGGTTCATTTTCTTTCAGTTGATCCAGTTAATTAAACATCTGAAGGTTAAATGGTTATCCATCAGTCATTAACCATTGGGATTGTGATTAATGTGCTTTTTTTGTCTTTTTATGTCGTAAAAAGAATCTGCTTTTGATCCCTTTCACTTATGCGTTCCCTTTTATTTTGTTAGATGGAAAAACTCCCAGAGTGACGGACTGAGATCTGAGATGTCGTACTGCAGGAAGCACTTCCTAAATCGAACGGCTCTGATCACAATCGAGGTAATGCAAAGGTTTCCTTTCGCTCGTTTTTATGCATAAGCCCGGTCTGATCCGCTCCATCTTCCCTGCAGGACGTGAAGCACGAGCTGATGAAGATGATGGAGCAGGCAGGCTTCTGGTCTCCCTCCTCCTCCTCTTCTCACTCAAAGCAGCAGGCGGCCTCGCTGTCCAAGCAGCAGGTGTCGGTGCTGAACGCAGCGCTGACAGCAGGTCTCTATGACAGCGTGGCCCGCGTCCTGTGCACCCCGTCCGTGGACGTGCTGGAGCGAGTGGCCTGCACGGTGGAGACACCTCAAGGCAAAGCCCAAGTCCACCCTTCATCTGTGAACCGGAACCTGCAGACACACGGCTGGCTGTTATATCAGGAGAAGGTGCGGGGGGAGCGTTTGGACATGTTTCGAAATTGGCCATAAATAATAATATTGATAAACGTTCATCACAGGTGAAATACACCAAGATCTACCTCCGAGACACGACTCTGATATCTCCTTTCCCCATGCTGCTGTTTGGAGGCGACATCGATATTCAGCACAGAGAGAAACTCATCACCTTAGATGGATGGATCAGCTTCCAGGTCAGAGGTCACATGGAGGAATTTGACCTGACAGGTCAACGGATTGTGTAGAGTTAAATCCTTATAAAATTAGCACTAACCTTTTGAGTATATCAGGAGTTGAACATTTGAAATAACTTCCCAGGAAGCTTCCTGATTCAGTCTAAACTCCTGTTTTCGACTGGATCAGGGAGCCATTTGTTTTATTTATTTATTTATTTTTTCCGTTAAACACTGCTTGTACCTCCTTTTAAGGCTCCGGTCCGAATCGGTGTGATCTTCAAACATTTGAGGAAACTGATGGACTCTTTGCTTGAAAAGAAGTTGGAGAACCCCAGAACCAATCTTGAAGGTAAATCCAGATATCACAATTAGACGAATGTCTGTTTTCACTTGAATCAACACAATTTTAATCAAAAGAAAAAATTCTGTACAATATATAAATAGTTACAATAAAATACAGAATGGCTCTAAATGCTCTATAGTTCAGATATTTATTTTATCTCTGCTGTTAAAAATAAAGTTGATGCTCCATAATTTATTTCTTATTACTTTTTAATTAACATTATGAAATGACTAAAACTTGTTCCAAACATTATGGTCTTTATTTCTTATACGTCTGTTACATTTAGCTTATTTTATTTTGCCCTACTTGCACTGGACTAATGTTTTCTCAGCAAAAATGACATCCCAACATCTGTGTTTCACGCAGCGCATTCGCACTAAATAAGCAAAGTCTGAGTTATACTAAAGTGTGCAGATATTAATCCTAATGCCTATTTTTAATTCAACAACAACAAAGACTCAGAGTTCAGTAACAACACCTCACATTTTGACGGAACCTGAGAACCACATTTAGGCCTGTTCACTTCCGTTGCCATGGTAACATGAATGGTGTCTAACCAGGGGTTTCCATTTTAGCCTGAAGGACTTGTATTGTCAATCTAGGCTTTGAGCTTGATGCAAGATAGAAAGTTTTCTTTTATCAAATATCTCCGTGTGAAGTCTAATGCTCATGAATTTCTTATTTGCTAAAAATATCGCATTATTCAGTTATATGTGGCAGATGGAGGCCAATATCATGATATAATATCACTATATCAACCACAGCTGCCATAATTACACCGATACAGGGCCAGAATAGCAACTAGAGTAATTTTTTTTTTTTTAGTCTTTGCATGACTAAATTTATCCCATGGGCTCCGTTTTTACAGAAATAAAGTAGGTAACTTGTGGTACAAGTTGATGGAGATCTGCTTTAGTCATTTTAACGGGAATATTGTCACCTTTTTTTTCCTTTCACATTAAAAATGTAAATGAAAAGAGGCACAATCCTCCACCTGTTTTATAGTGATGTGTACATGGACAAGCTACAACACAAGGTATTCCCATCTCTTCTTCAGGTGAAACAACCATTCAGCTGATTCTGGATCTGATCAAATCCGAACACGCTGTGTAACGATCATGCAAGCTGCTGCCGGAGAAGCTGAACATCTTCTGACGATGCCAAGCCTCTGCCTCTTCAGTCTTTGACCTTAATTATTCAGGATGAACCTGCAGACACACACTTCCCACTGCACAGGCGAGTGTGAGTGTATTCACAGTAAAACAACGTGAACCTGGAACTCTTGACTCACATTGAGGAGGACTACATCATCTCTAATGTATAAAAACATGCTGAGATTGAAACACTGATGTTGCCAAGTGTGGTTAAATACATACTATTTTTGTTTTAGATGTTTATTGTATCATGGCGCGACCATCAAAATAAAAGGATTGTTTAATATTTTAAAAGTGGAAACAGTCCAAAAATAATAAGGAAGCACTTGAACACTTGGGAAATTGTCTACAAATAAAAGGAAAACTAACATGAGATGAAATTACGTTAAGTAGTCATTTTCATATTTTTCATGTTTCTAAAACTAGCACAAATAACTTTTCTCTGGTCAATAACTAAATTATTAGAATCTATTTGGAGAAGGATAGATGATTAATGAAACCCTCTTATCTAAGGATCAAACATGAAGGACGTAAGGGTTTTCTGCTGCTGAAGTGTGTGGTGTTACCATGCCAACGTATTCAGAGAAATGGTTGCAAAAGCGTTTGAGTCTTGCAAAGAAAAAAAACTGACAAAAAATCTTTAAAAAATAAATCATTCAATCATATGTAAACCTGTTGATAAGGGAGAGTAGATTTCATCTGACTTTGTGATCTCCACAGCCTGAGAAAGTCCAGTCATTGTCTGCAAGCTGAGAAAAAAAAATTGTAGCTCATATGATAAAAAGAAAAAAAAACAAGAAAAGATGAAACTTAAAGCAGACATGTTTATTGGTGCACACAGATTTTTAAAGTGGACCAGATACCAATGATGAAACATGGTGGTGTAAGTCTTATGGTTTGGGTTCACCGCAGCTCTTGAGTTGTAATCAGTGAGTTAGTTTACCCAATTAAAACCCAGATTTGATTCTTGATCAAGAACTGGTTGAGTTATTTAACATCCAACGAAAAATGTTTCTACTACAATGATCAAACTAGCTCCAGGGGTCAGGAATGAAGAGTATTATATCCACCTACCTTCTCTTTGCAAAATAAATTTTTGGTACTTTGCAAATATTCCATCATATTTTATCAGTGTGAAGATGACTGCAATGTTTGCTTGTTGAAATCCATATTTAAAAAAAAAAAAGATTTGTATCTTGTTTTTTATGCCTCAAGAGCTCACTAAAATCTGTGTTAAAGTTCACCCGAGTTAACGCCTCTAGGCCTGTTAAATCATAAATAATACACAAATACAATGTCAATAAAGCAACAACAAGAGTTCAGTCCATTTTAATTCAGATTGAGTCATGCAGTCTAAAGTTTGTAGCGTTCTTCAGTATAAATAAAGTAAAATCAAAAATCTTCAACAACCCTGCCCCCAGAACTCAAACGACATCCATCGTCACACTTGGATTTTAATAACAGAATTTTAACATCGAGCACAAAACTAAGACTTTGGCTGCAGTTTTCAGGATATTTAGCAGGAATGTAAAAACAGATAAAATGTAGTTTAGAGTAACAGGAACAGGAATTGAAGGGAAAACACTGTTTTACAAGCGTGAGACACCATCTCCAGTCACAAAGTAGCGGTCAGCTGCTTTCACAACAAACAGGAAATGAGAACTGTAGATGAAATGTTATCCTAGTTTAACAATTTCATGTAAGAAAAGAATGAACAAATAAATACAAAACTGGAGATGCAGTTATGTATATATATATATATATATATATATATATATATATATATATATATATATATATATATATATATATATATGTGT
>JAOWBL010000004.1:4787012-4824702 GCA_028564865.1 Zenarchopterus dispar | reverse complement strand
ATAATGCTTATCTCTACTCATCACTGATTCTATCCACCAACTAATATCATATGACTTTAGTGACCTTTGGGGGTGTTTATTATTAAATGTAGTGCAGATGTTGTGATGTGCTGTCTTTGTCAGGGAGTTGATCTTCTGGGTGGATAGGAAGGTTCCCGTCTGGGCAATTCAAGTGAGTCACAACAGAATTAAGATAACTCAACATTAATAGAACTTTTGTTAATGAAAATTCACAAACTGAGTTTCTTTCTCGGTGATATTGAAACTGTTTGGGCTACTCTGTGACGTTTGTCTCATGTTTCCTGTTTCCACAGGTGATTGTGGCCATCATTAGTTTCCTGGAGACTATGTTACTAATGTATCTGAGCTACAAGGTGAGAGAAAAAAAAAATCAAAGAATAAAACACACTCTTCCTTCCTACATGATTAATGCATTCTATTCAATGAATTGCTCAAAGTGTGTGAGACTGACAGCTCATAAATGGTGCAATTAGCCCAAGTCATTTGTCATATTAAAGACGGATGGTAATTACAGGATCTAGCTGAGGTGAAGGAGTAAGTGCTTGGGGAAGATGAAAGACTACAATGATAAAGAACTCAGTGTGTGCTCTGACTCCGTTTCTTTTGCTCTTAAAGGTAAAACCGTGAAACTTGTACTTTTTTTGTTGTACTTTTAGGGGAACATTTGGGAGCAGATATTTCAGGTGTCTTATCTTCTGGAGATGATCAACACAGTTCCCTTTATCATTACAGTAAGACCTTAACCACTTCTGATTTTTTTAAGTTAGTTTTTAAGTATTACTCATGTTAGTAAAGCAGCATGTCTTCAAAATGTGATATGTCTAGTTCTCGGTGACTGTATTACACCAATAAAAGGGTAGGAAATCTCCTCAGAAGATTTCTAAAGCCACTCAATTATCTACACTGCTGACAACTTTTTGGATGTATCCAGTGTTTTTGTTTTGGAAAAGTATGCAATATTAAAACACATATTATTTCTTTGGAGCTGCTCATGTCATTCAGTAATGATCTAGATTTGCAAGGTAGTTTGAGATAACAGACCCAAATTTTACCGTAATTATCCCAATTTTTACATCATCCTAACTCATATTGTACTTTCTTTGCTGCATCTCTGAAATGGGAAGCACAAATCTGTAATATCAGTTTCCAAAGATGAGCGGGGTGACTAAATCTGACTGCTGTGAAGACAGGTGTAAAGGCACAGATGAAAAAGGTGCTCTCGTGTTGTAGCTCAGTAATATTTCGACCAGCCATGCCACTAAAATTTCATTAGGAACTCGCTGAAATTATACCCAGTTTTTTCAAAAAGGTCACAGCTCTTGAGAGAAGATAAACATGGAGAGAGCACAGCGAGTGACTCACATTTAGGGTGCTTTCACACCTACAGGCTTTAGTCCGCTCAGAACAAACTCAACTTTGCCATCCTGCTTGGTGTGATTTCCTTCATCTGGCGTGAACACAGTAATCACACTGAAATGTAGACCAGAAGCAAACTCCAAAAAGAGGTGGTCTTGTTTCCAAGAAAATGGGGAAAGTCTGGTCCGAACATGTACCAAACCAAACCAAAACAGGATTAAAAGCCTAAAAATGCAGGATTTGAGGCTTTGAATTGAAGTGCGGACTTTTGTTTCTATGGTTTTAACCCTTATCTGAACCGCGTAGTTTACACTTCTACATGATTAAAGCATGCAAAATCCTGTTCTGTTTGTTGTTGTGACTCCAGCAAGCTCAGGTGCATTAAGATGTTCCTCTCAAGCTGCGCTTCATTTTGAAAGGGAAATATTTAACAAGATAAGCAACATACAGCAAGATTCTTTAATTGGACAAACAGCACATCAGTATAATCCACAACACAGAATCCTCTCCCTCCATTTACATTTCACATTTCTGCAACAAGCACAAACCACTAAGCAGTCAGGTCGTCCTTATGTAGTTGGACGTGATGCCTTTCCGTCCACTTGGAGTTTCCTCTGAACCCAAAGGAGCGAAACCTAATTAAAAATGCTTGAAGTTTGTAAACGTACCAAGTTATTTCCTCCAGAACAAACAGAAAAAAGAAGATGGCAAAAGAAAATATTCTCAAGTGCTCTTGTTTAATGAAACACAGGTCTGTAAACCACTTTTTTTGATTATAAAACAGATTCTTCCTTTCATTCAAAGAAAGAGCATTTCCAGTTATAAAGGAAAGAAACATTTACAGTACAACACCTCTCTAGTGTGTAGTTTCAAAACTTTTTTACTGTTTAAGGAAACTAAAAGCGTTTCTCTTTCTTCTCAGATCTTCTGGCCATCAATAAGGAACATCTTCATTCCCGTATTTCTCAACTGCTGGCTCGCTAAATGCGCTTTGGAGAACATGATTGTGAGTGGAAGCCATAAACTTTATTGTGTGCCTGTTAATGTTCTGTTTTCAATCATTTTAATCACTCTGTTTAGGTAAGATAATCACCATCTTATTTCCCCACTCTGGTTTATGCAGGCTCTCGAGCTCACAGTGATTCATCCATCTACGGCTCACTCTTCTTCACTCTGTAGTGTGCACGCTGGGACATTAGTTGCACTTGCATTAGCATTTTATTGTTGTTTCCTGCTGTAATGCTGCAGAAGAGGGCATTGGAGTCATTTGCAGAAGCTGTCGGTGCAAGTTTATTGTCTTTATTTCAGCGAGATTGCTCCTGTGAAAGCGTGTCTTTCATTATTGTGCAGAATGACGTCCACAGAGCCATCCAGAGGACCAACTCGGCAATGTTCAACCAGGTCCTCATTCTGATCTGCACCCTGCTCTGCCTTGTTTTCACCGGGTGAGGCTGCTTTTTGAGGGGATTTTTTTTTTTTTTTGTATATTTCAAATGAAGAGACAAGAGGCAGATATCTGTGAATCTAATGAGGCAACAACTGTGTCATTTCATGGCAGGTTGGAGGAAATAGAGAAATCAGCTGATTCAGTTCTTGTTGGTGAAGCAGCAAGATTTTTGATTCTTGGTCTGTTCGTGTGTGCACAAAGAACTGGTGCTATTTCCTTGCACACAAACAGACAATTTTCAATAATATATTAATACTGAATCAGTATTTGGGATTTAAAGAGAGTAACACTTCCATGAATAATGGTCTTTAAGCACATTGCTTCCATTTTCCCTGTGCTAAATGAAATAGTTAATTGCAGGAAATGCTGTGCAACTATCAGGGCGCTATTAGTAAATAGAAGACTTGTAAATTTAAGTATCACTGTATTAGTGGTTTGTTGGGGATGTAATAGTGGGTGTGAGGAATAAATGGAGCAGACTACCCGTTTCTGTTAACTTGAGAATGAAATAATATCAAAAGAGCGGTAAAGTTAATTGATGTACTGTGGGTACATCAAGTTAAGTGAATTATTATATTCTTAATGTGTTTCAAAATTAAGAAAAGATTATGCACTGTAGTCCATAAAGTTGGAATCATTTTGTTTTCAGAAATGTTCCTCTTTGTATTAACATTTATTTTATGAGAAGGGGTTAAAAAGTGGGAAAGGTGTTATTTAAGGTATGCCTTTTAACTGTTTTATTTATTGTTAATTAATTAACTCTATTACACATATTACAGTTTGGTCCAGAAGTAGATGGAAAATGACTGAACTTTAATGATTTTGCTTTTATAGTCAATTTAAAAAGTACAGTTGTTTTTAAGCAAAGTACCAAAAGAATTAGGACCATTAACTCCAGTTCACGTTAATTCCTCAGATACAGAATTTCTTTCTTTGTGGGAGAAACACCTCTTCATAACATCAACAGAAGCCCAGCTGAAGAAGGCAGGGGTATCATCGTCAAAATGTACAACCAAGAGATGCCTTTAGTAATGTAAATATGGAGTGTTTACATCAAGGTGCATGCTGCTGGTAAAAAGATGAAGTAAAATGCATTTTAAAAAGGCACCCATGTTGTGGAAACAGACTCAGACTGATGAATCCAAGATAAACTTGTATCAGAGTGATGGGAAGAGAAAAATATGGAGAAGGAAAGGAACAGCTCATGATCCAAAGCATGCCAGGTCATGAGTCAGACATGGTGGAGGCAGTGTTATGGTATGGGCATGTCTGGCTGCCAAAGGAGCGGGCTTGCTGGTGTTTGATGATGTGACTGCTGACATATGTAGTAAGATGAATTCAGAGCTAGAGTCTCTGCACATTCAGCCTAATGTTACACAATAGATACTTCACAGTGAAAGCATGTAGAGAAAAGAAATGGAATATTCTTTAATGTCCAAGTCAGGTGCATGATCTTAACTCAATAGAGAATGAGTTTCAATTACAAAAGACAAACTGAGGACGGAAAAGCCCACAAACAAGCAGCAACTGAAGGTCACTGCAGTGAAAGCTTGGTAAAGCATCTCCAAGGACGAAATTCAGAATCTGTTTTTTTTTCCAATGACTCATCTAAGTATTAAAAATTTAAGATTAGAATAACAGTTCTGCTACTTTGTCCAAATATTTCCGAGCCGCTGAAAATCAAGGTACTTTGCTTAAAATGACTGTAATTCCTAAATGGTAAATGATGTATATTTGTGAAATGTATAAAGAAAAATCAGTAGAACTCTCTCATTGTCCAAATACTTCTGGATCTCGCTGTTAAGGTGTTTCGTGCTCTGTGTTTATAAGAAATTAAAAGTGTTAGTCATAAATGTTGAGTTTTTATGTAATTTGATTGACAGTACATGTGGGATCCAGCACCTGGAGCGAGCTGGCAAAAACCTCTCCCTCTTCAATTCCTTCTACTTCTGCATCGTCACCTTCTCCACCGTGGGTTTCGGAGACGTGACTCCCCGCATATGGCCGTCTCAGCTGCTGGTAGTCATCATGATCTGCGTGGCTCTCGTGGTTCTGCCTCTGCAGGTGACGAAGGTGTTAATAAATGAAATTGAACCTTTGCCGACGTTCACAGTTTGCTTTGCGAGCTCTCGTTGAGCTGCTCTCGTTCTGTGTCAGTTTGAGGAGCTGATCTACTTGTGGATGGAGAGACAGAAGTCTGGAGGGAACTACAGTCGCCACCGAGCTCAGACCGAGAAGCACGTAGTTCTGTGTGTCAGCTCCCTTAAAATAGACCTGCTCATGGATTTTCTTAATGAATTCTATGCACATCCCAGATTGCAGGTACCGAACAACATTCTTGTACATTTTTCGTCATGCATTGCACAGTGGACGCTGACATGACTCTTGAATGATCTTCAAGGATTACTATGTGGTGATCCTGTGCCCAAGTGAAATGGACCTCCAAGTGCGACGGGTTCTGCAGATTCCCCTGTGGTCTCAAAGAGTCATCTACCTGCAAGGGTCTGTCCTGAAAGACCAGGATCTGCTGAGAGCCAAGTAAGTGACGCATCCTGGAGGACGCTTGGCTGCTTATACGTGAGAGCCATGATGGTGAGATAAAGGCATCAGGAGTGCAGCTGGCGACAGAGCAGCTGGTGTGTGACGCTTGCGTTAGAAGCTTCTGAGCACATTGAAAATCTAAACACTGACTTATCAGAGCTATGTTTTGAATTTTGAGTGAATAGTCACTTCAAAAATCCAAATATCTGCATCCAAGAATAGAAAAGGTTATCTCTTACCAAATATTCCACCATCCAGGTCATGGTAATTCTCAAAGGCTTGAATCAAGGCAACTTGACTTCACTTTTCTCGGCTCCTGGGGACCTTTTCACCTTCCTTCCAGAAAGCTTTGTCAATTCAAACAGACTCTGCTTCAATCTGAGATGCAAACATCAGAGACTCTTCACCATCAAACTACTCAAGAGACCACTGAGGGCACAAAACCAGCTGCTGGGCAAAAGAATAAAACACCTCCACTTTACCGCACAACTGTTAACACTTTTCTCAAATATAATCACACACAACAGAAGCTGTGCCTTTTTATTGGGAAAAGTGTAAAAACAGCAAGGAACAGCCAAAGTGCCTTTTTAGAAATAAATTAAAGAGACTCAGATATTCTGTCACTGTGTGGGCTCTTACTCAGACAACATTGTTATTATTCATTCAAGCAACACTGTTCTTCGGAAACTTCACAGATTGATTGACTTTTCCTCAGCGTTTGGTCAGTGATCTGTCTCAGATTCTTACGTAATCGAGTCGTGCAGGTTTTATGAATGAGACAACAAGAAAATACAAACACTGGTGTAAGGGGGTTAAAAACTCACCTTCAACGTCCATGTCGAGCCAACTTTGTTTCTGTAGCTAAATGAAATTAAGGAATTATTCTTTTATTATTATTTAGGTGATTGTGAGTGTGCTAAAATGGATGCAAGATGTATACCAACTATAGCATATCTTACATTTAAAGAATAGATAAAAAAACATAAGCTGAGTACATTTGACAGAGCTTTTGATAGAGCAATTAGAAGTAAAGGGCTGGGAATGTGTTGGACTTGTGTCCTACATCTGCCTGCTTTTCAAATCCTCCCACACTTGTTTTGCATTCTGGATCCATCTGGTTTCGTTAATAATATGCAAAAGCTGTTCCACATATACACTTGCTAGAGCAAAAGTTGTTAGTCCATCGGCTTAGTTGCAGGCAACTTTTACTGAATATTTAATCACACAAAGTTACTTTTATCCTCGCACGGTTCTGGTGTCCTTTTGTAGCTGACTCTCCTGTGGCAGAAGTTGACTTTTTTTCCCTGTGTTTTTGATTTCTTTAAACAACGGCTCTTTCCTTGTTTTGTCACGCTGCTGCAGGATGGATGACGCAGAAGCTTGTTTCATACTGAGCAGTCGCAACGAGGTGGATCGCATGGCGGCGGTAAGACGAACTCTTGATGTTTTAACAATTCTGAGTTATACAATTCGTTTGATCTGTGAGAAAAAAGAGAGGCGTTAATTCATTAGAAAATGCACCATGTTTCACTGTTACTTCTCAGGACCATCAGACCATCCTGAGAGCTTGGGCGGTGAAGGACTTTGCACCAAATTGTCCTCTTTATGTCCAGATACTCAAACCTGAAAACAAGTTCCATGTGAAGTTTGCAGGTGAGTGAAGTTAAACTCTTAGTAAAATAACTGCCTGCTTTGTAGTTATCAGTAACTATATTTTAATTTCTTGGTGAAATATAAGGTGTATATATACCTTTTTTGTATGTAAAAGAAGATGATCGTAGTAATAATCTTACTCTCTACTGGGATTAAGGGTTTTCTTAAAGTTAATTCTTTAGCTTTCCACCTCATAACTTTACATTTGGTTCAGTCTCGCTGCAAGCACCGATTTTCAGTCATTCTTTTTTCTTTTTGATAAAAGAAAAAAGAATGACTGAAACTTTCAGTAGCTAATGATCCAGATGTTTAATTAGCAGAGACCAAAAACCAGCTAAAGCAAACTGAATGTGGAATTTATATTTTTCAAATCTCAAACCTAAATGCCTCATACCTTTTCCCTTAGATGTAAAAGCTCTCTGATTAATTCATTCAAATGTTATTTATCTGAACAAAATCTCCCATCGCTGGAAATTCAGGCTTTCAACAAAGTGTTGTGTTTATTTCTTATTTCTGTCAACTACTCCACCTGATTGCTGCTAAAGATCAGAAGTGGTTGACAGAAGTAACTCCCTGTAACACCAGCATGTAAAGATTAAATAAAAATGAGTTACAGTCTTTTCTTTGGGAAGATTTACGGGTGTTAAGTGGATTTTTGATCTTTGCCAGGTCAGTAAGAGAGGATAGACTTCAGCGATCAAGCGCTGATCTAATTGACTATGAGGTCGGAGACGGAGCTCTCAGTCAGAAAGCAGCTGCATTTGGTACATTTCTCCAAATGTCAAGCAGAAGATGTAAGGTTTATTTTTCACTTGTGAAGCATAATAACTGAGTATGATAACAAGCAATAGAAGTGAGTGCACCTCAGTGAAAATGTAACTTGTAATACAGGTCTACTTGTAAAGAGTAGACGTTGAAAAAAATAAAAGTTTAGTAGAGACGACACAGAGAACTCAAAACAAACTCCCTTTGTTTCCTTCCCTTTTCATGAAAATATGTTTTCATTTTATTGATTTTTTTTTCCAGTTGTTTCTTTGCTATCCTTTATTTCTGAGGATGGACTCAATCCTTTCATCATTTAAGATACCAGTCAGAGGCACTTTTGTTTCAGTGAGTTTTATTTTTGCTGGTGTCGGTGTTTTCAGTATAATATGCTCTTTCTAAAGCATTTTCAAAAGGAAGAAAAAAATCAATGAACTAAATATTAACTTAGAAACGGTTCGGTTTTTCGAGAGGTGGCGTAATTCTGAATCATGTTTTTATTCCTCGTCTGGCTTTTACCAGAAAGTTTGCCCCCTCGTTCATTTTCAGATCACGTTGTGTGCGAGGAGGAGTTCAAATACGCCATGCTGGCTCTCAACTGTGTCTGCCCTGCCACTTCCACTTTGGTCACGCTCCTCGTGCACACCTCCAGTGGACGGTCAGTTGTCTCCTCAGATGCTATTGATTTCTCCTCATTGTGACTGAGAAGTTCAGATTTCTTCACATCCAATCGAACTGGTGAAAAGACTGGAGGAAGCCAGAGTAAAGACAAACGTTTGTAGAGGAAGTCAGCAGGAAGTAGAGTGCCAAATTGATTTTTTTATTCGTCAGTAAAATGGCTTGAATAGGTCTATATAAGAGTGTTTTTTTCATAGCATACAAACAGATCTTTCTTTCTTTTTTTTTTATTGATATCCCTGGCTGAGAGAACAAAGGACCAGTAGGACTCACCGCATACTGAATTCTCAGAGTGGAGCTTTTTATATTTCTTCTTTAAAATAAGTCAGACTTGTGATAAAGTACACACAGAAACATCACAAAAGCTCTTGTTCTCTCTTAAAACCAGATATATGAATATGTGGACCTGTCAGACTACATTGATGCTAACAAATAATTTGATCCTTCTGAAACAGAGAAACATCTTTTCCTGCAGCATACAAGGGTGTTTTTAAGGAATGAGAAGCTACTTGCTGCACCATTTAAGATTAAAAGACTTTTTGGAAGCATTAATTACTGCTGCACTTTTCCGATGAAGCCATTTGCATAGTTAAGTCCAGGTAGTGAGGTAGAAAGTTTTAGTCACCGTACATCAAAGTTCTATATTCAGAAATAAGTTTAAAGAGGACCTTGAGTTACTTATCATATTAAGCTTGTAGTTCTGCCTTAAACACCAATTTCTATTTTAAACGCAGAGAACCAAATCTGATTTTTTTTTTAAAACTCATGTAAATATTAGTAAGAGATAAGAAAAGCAAAGTGCATCTTTGGCTGCAAGGGATGCCTAGAACAAGTGCAATCAAGCTTCGTCAAAGCTGTGGAGCAATTACTGTAATTACCAGGAGTTATTACAAAGAGCATATTAAAGCCAGACTCAGAAATGGATCTGTCTTCCTGCCTTCATCAAGAGACCCACTGTCACCCTTAGGGTCTTTTGCTAGTTAGGATTATATTAGTTTACAAATAGATGTTAAAAGCCGGGTTTTTCTTTTTTTTTTTTTTTTTTTTTTTTTTTTTTTTTTTTTTAAATTTCACAAGGCTACATCAGAATGTGTGTTAGATTTCAAATATATTTGGTTTACTGATTCATTTTTGTTTTCATTTGAATGAAAGCAGAGAAGGACAACAGTCTCCAGAGCAGTGGCAGAGGATGTACGGATGTTGCTCCGGCAACGAGGTCTATCACATCCGACTGTGTGACAGCAAGTTCTTTGGGGAGTATAATGGCAAAAGCTTTACATACGCCTCCTTTCATGCGCACAAGAAGTGAGTTGATATAAACCATCCTCAGATAATTACAACTTGAAAATATCATCAAACATTTGCAAGGGTTTTCTGGATTTTGTAACAGTTTATTTTACTTCACTGGCTAAGCTGATTTCTATTTGAACCACGCTAAATTAGAGTTAAATATAATGATACATATAACACCAGTTCACGTCAAACTTTGTCATAAACAGAAGAAGATAAAGTTTTAAAAGGTTCTGTTGAAATCCATCTTCAAATGATAACTGACTACTATTGTGGTGTTATAAAGACAATTAATGGCTCAAACTTTCAAATAAATACATCCAACAATGCATGGCATTTTATGTCATGTCATTATCAAGTGATTCCTTTTTATTTGAAAAGTAAGCAAACATACAAAAGTGATGTGTGAAAAGACAAAGGATCTTATATTTTTCAGTCATTCTGTTGTAGATTTGCTGCTGTGCTTTGGGGTTATATTGTGAGATCCAGTCTCAGCCTAACTTTTAAAACTGTTGGAAAGATGACCTCTCAGTTTTTTTTAGTGACTGTGATTAGTATTTTAGTGTCATTTGCAAGTAAACTCCTTTTGTATAATAGAGAGCAGTTTGCTGGAAATACAAGCCCCAATCATCACACACTCTCCGCCGTGCTTAACAGCTAGTATTATAGGTGTTTGTGCTGCTGAGTTGTTTGGCTTTCACCTTGTGGTCAACAGTCTGGTCTCATCTGACCAAAGGATCTTAGTTCAGAGGTCTTGTGGTTTGTCCTGATGCAAGTTTACAAATCTTAGAACAGCTTAGCTTTTGTAATGTTTGTCTGACCCTAGAGGGCTCTTCCTGGTAGCCTTCTAACATTTAACATGCTCAGTGAAGTTCATAGAGCCTTAGATGTCACTCTTGGGAATTTTTTTTGTAATTTCTGTGACCACTAAATAGAGTTCACCTGTGGGTGAACTTTTACTGGGATGTCCACTCTTGGAATAGATAGAAACTGTCTTCAATTTTGAATTTTCCACTTAAGAATGATCTTTCTCACTGTTGAACGACGGTCTTCAAAATGTTTGGAAGTGACTGTTTGAAAATTCCCAGATTGATGGACAAAGACAATTAATTAATTAATTAATGAAAGTGTTAACAGTGTAACACTGTAATGTGTTGTGCTGTTGTTCATCTGAGGTTATTTTTTAAGCCCATTTAAGGGCCAGATCATTTTTCTTATATCCTAATATGTAAAACCTAAGAAGTGACAGAGGTTCTCTTTCACGACTGCTTCGTAACAGCAAGTATGCAACCTACAGGTATGGCGTGTGTCTTATCGGCATAAAAAGGGAGGACAACAAGAGCATCCTTCTAAACCCTGGACCGCACCACATCATGGCTGCCACAGACACCTGCTACTACATCAACATCACCAAGGAGGAGAACTCCGCCTTCATCTTCAACCAGGAGATAAGGAAGGGGCGTCCCGCTGGAGGAATGTACGATGGGCCTTCACAGCTTCCTGTTCACAGCATCATTGCCAGCATGGGTGAGAAAGGCTAAATGAATCATTGTGAATGTAATTGATCAAGCAGGTATTTGCAAAGTTCTCTAGACTGAGGAGATCCAGCCTCCGTATCTGATTTGAAACGGAGTGAATGTGTTTGTAGGTACTGTTGCCATGGATCTCCAGAACACGAGTCCTCCCAACGTCTCAGGTGGTAAACTGGTCCCACCTACGGTAAATGGAACAGCCAGTCGCCGTCCGAGCATCGCTCCAGTTCAAGAAATAGCAGACTGCGCCTCAATTCTGCCGTGTGACCTCCTCGGTGACCAATCAGAAGACGATTCTGTCTTCACAGATGAAAAAGGCCACCCATCTACTGAGTAAGATGGGTTTTTTGTTTGTTTTGTGACACTTAAATCTTAAAGCTGACACCAAATACACTAATCAGACTATTCCAGCCATTATTGGGCGAAAGGTGGGCGGCACCCTGGACAGGCTGCCAAACAACTCGGTTTTATTTTATTCTATATCTTATCATTTCGGTTTTCAGTGAAACTGATCATGAGGTCAGTCCAATCAGGACTGACCTCATGCTATTAAGTTGTACCATTCCTGCATATAAGACCAAAACAAAGATATTTCATTGCATTCTGTTAAGTATTCATTTTTTTAGTTAGGTTTAATGTTCACAATAATAATAATAAGTGTTTCTTCTGGCTTCCAGCATGGAAAAAACTTCAGAAGTCCTTTCAGAATCAAATCTGAATACAAGAAACACACTATATTGAAATGAATTCTTTCATTGTTGTTTTGTGGATTTGCTTTCAGGTATGTGAAAGGTTATCCTCCTAACTCTCCATACATTGGCAGCTCACCCACGTTGTGCCATTTGTTGGTTGAAAAAGCCCCATTTTGCTGCCTACGTCTTGACCAGGTGGGGAGTCGCTTTTCCTTCCCTCAACGAAGTACTGCCTTCATTCCTTTCACCTCTTTTCTGCCCTTGGCTTAAAAAAATGTCTAAAATCCCTTTCTGTATCTTTTTCACTTCTTTTGCAGGGATGCAGGCACAACAGCTTTGAGGATGCCAAAGCCTACGGATTTAAAAACAAGCTCATCATTGTGTCAGCCGAGACTGCAGGAAATGGTCTCTATAACTTCATCGTGCCTCTCAGGGCTTATTACAGACCCAGGAAAGAGCTCAACCCCATTGTCTTACTGTTGGATAACCCGTGAGTTTGTCCTAACGCACGCACATACTTTGTTCCTCTCCTCTCCCTTCACTCTGGCTTTCACCGTGTCATGCTGGGACACATTATGCGTGTTAAAAGCTCGCGTCAGCCGAGCACTTATGACAAGGCTGTGGAGGTGGGACTCCACTTTTAGGCCACATGTTAGATTTTCTGTATTGCTCAGTCACAGTGGGCTTTTAGTGACAATGAAAATAAAAAAAACTCTGCTCTCTGTACCTCCAGACAGTCACCATGGTAACTTGCTTTGCCTTGAATCTGAGTGATATATTGCTACAAGGGGAGAAAATCATTTCTTTAGAAAGCGTCATGCAAGCTTTCATCGACAGCACTGATTTGTACCTTTTCAGCCCCCACATGCAACTCTCAGGACTCTCGCAGAAACACACACTTGACAATAAACTCTCCCTCCTCCGAGCACTCTGTCTTTCCCTTTCTCGTTCTGTCGCACACAAATACAAACACAACCACCCACGCACATGGACGCACAATTCAAGCACTTACAGCCTTGGGTCTCTAGTCAGCAAGACTGGGCAGATGCATAAACTAATGCTTCTGTGGTGGTGAAGGACAGGCATTAATGAAGTGACTAATTCTCCCTGAGTGCATTGAGCGCCAGATGGCCTCATCCTCTGGGCTAAAGAAACTCTAACTAGTGATCAATCTATTACAGAGGCTCCAGAAAACTTGATACTTACTGTTACACATCGTTGATATGATCTTTTGTGGATTTGACTTCAGTTTGTTTTATAGTGTAATTTTATTGATGCACTTTGTGTGTAAGGTGCATGTAAGTAACGCTTCATAAATATGCATCATGTGGTCTATTATTTTCACTATATCCAGATACTGAAAGAAATTGTAAAATTTCACAATATAGCTTCAGGTTAAAAACTCAGGGGAAGTGAAATATGTCAGTGTGGATGTTAACTCAGAAGTGAGACAAAAACTGCAGAAGATATAAAACTCAGTTTTACAGTAGTTACATACCTAAAAACACACAGATGTCTCCTTACAACTCTATAGGAAGCTGCTTTATTGGCAGATTTTATGTGAAAATGCAGTTATAGGAACAGCGTGTCTCTGTAAGTGGACATATGATGGTAGTTTGAATTGATCACAGTTTGAACTGACGGCGTTGCAGCTGTAATCTTCCATTGCCTGGTGTCTCACAACATCTGCCCAGAGGGGGAAGCCTAGAAGCAACTCATGCTCATAAAAATAAGACTAACTAATTAAATCACCACCAGAAGGCGGTGTCTGTGGATTTATAGTACACTCAGTTCTCTGGGGTCTTGAGACATGACTGAGTGGGACTACTTTGGCGTGAGTCTCTATGATGTTTGCAGCTGTCAACGTGCAGCAGCTCTGGAACTAAAGTTTTTGGACAAATTTAAACCAAAATCAATTTTTACCAGTCTGAACAGAAAGTAAAAACTTGTGGAAGGGCTTGCAATCCCCCAAGACACATGGAGGTACTTTAATGGGACAACTATAGATGGCTTTCATCGGCACTGACGCATTAGTGTGTACTGATGATGCAGCAGAAGACAGAAGCATCCAGATGAATTCAAACGTGTAAGAGGATATGCTGTTCATTTAAATTCAAATTTAAATGTGATTTCAGAGGACTTCACTGTACAGAGCTCCGGATTATGGCAGATGATGTGAGCACAGAAGCTTGTGGTGTTCTCAAAATATTTAACTTTCATTTTGCAAACCTTGCAAAAGACTTGTCAGATTCTTAGTGCATACTCTTGGTGACATGTACTAGTAATATTCTGTGCAATCATTTTTGTATTCTGAGTCCATTAAAGGTTTATTAATGTATATACTTATCATGCTTGGTTGTTTTTAACTATTGTTCAACTGTGCAATGATTGAAGCACAGCAAATGTAGTACATTTTAGTTGTTAGTTTTAGCTTAATTTTGAAAACAACTAAACAAAACACATGGAAAAGATGCCTCTGGCCCCGCAGGACACAAACTGTGCACCGAATAGCAGAGAAAAAAAAATAAAAGCTGGTAATTTAATCAAGAGGATGAGCTTTTTGGCATCCCCAAGGCTAACTCTAAGTGACTGACTTTCTAAAGGTTTATTGAATGTTTGCATGGGTATTGTTCATATTGTGTGAAAAAATAAACAATAGGAAAAAACTGCTAATTTCTGTATCCCTTATGTTTCCTGCAGGCCTGATAATCACTTCCTGGAGGCGATTTGCTGTTTTCCAATGGTGTACTACATGGTTGGGACAATAGACAAGTAAGACTATCATATACCCTTCAGCTTTTATTATAATTGTATTATGTATTACCTTGATTATCTCGTTTAAATGCACTGAAGATGAATTTGTAACTTGCGTAGAGTTGATTAGATCTCCAGTGTGCTCCTGGCAAATTGGCATCTGCCGTTGTTAAGCTGACAGTGCCTCTGTTTCAGTCTGGACAATCTGCTCCAGTGCGGCATCATCTATGCTGATAATTTAGTTGTTGTGGATAAAGAGAGTACAATGAGTGCAGAGGAGGACTACATGGCAGATGCTAAAACTATTGTCAATGTGCAGACTATGTTCAGGTAATTCACCTGTTTTTATATATTTATTTATTTATTTCAGGACACATTTCAGGATGTCAGTGTTGATTTTTTTTTTTCTCTCTCTCTTTTTTTTCTTTTTCTTTTCCATGACATTCAGGTTGTTTCCAAGTCTCAGTATAATCACGGAGCTTACTCATCCATCCAACATGAGGTTCATGCAGTTCAGAGCAAAAGACTGCTATTCGCTGGCTCTCTCCAAGCTAGAGAAGGTTAGACCAAGCACGAACGCTTACAGTGAACCGCACGATGACTTACAAGGAAAGATGATTTCAAAATGACTAGTTAGAAAACATCAGGACATTTAATGCTGTTGTGCCATCCCACACAGAAAGAGCGCGACAAGGGCTCCAACTTGGCCTTCATGTTTCGCCTACCCTTCGCTGCAGGCAGAGTGTTTAGTATAAGCATGCTGGACACCCTGCTCTATCAGGTTGGTACCTTTTGCACACCCACAGGAAAAAGACGTGGCCTCAAATGTCTCTCATCAGTTCCAGGTGACTTAATATGTCTCACAGCAACAGAGAAACAGTCGCCCCTGAAAAACAAAAAAAAGAGCAGCATCCCCATCATAAGGCACAAGTGCCCTCTTGTGTTTAGTCAGGAAAATCTTGCTCATGCAGCTTTCTTTTTTTTTATTATCTGGAATTACGGGTTGTGATGGGATTTTCTGTGATTTTGTGTCAGTCCTTCGTGAAGGACTACATGATTCTCATAGCAAGGCTGCTACTGGGACTGGACACTACACCGGGATCAGGATACCTGTGTGCTGTGAGTGACAAGGAAGAGAAGGATTTATGATGATATCTTCCCTGTTATTGCTAATTTACCAAGTCACCATAAGAGTATATCCCTTTCTCTTGTTCTAGATGAAAGTAACGGAGGAAGATCTGTGGATCAGTACATACGGGAGATTATTTCAGAAGCTCTGCTCCTCTAGTGCTGAAATTCCCATTGGGATCTATCGCACAGAGTCCCATATTTTCTCTACTTCTGAGGTGAAACCCAAAGGAAAATGTGCTTTTCATCTACTAAGTTTCCTGATGATAATATGGAGGTAAACCGATCATCAGACTGATCAAAACACAAGTTCATTTCTCCCACCTCAGTCACAGGTGTCGGTCAGTGTCGATGACTGTGAGGACACAAAGGACAGAGGAGACGACTCCCGTGGCAACAAAGACTCCGATCACCCCCTCCTGAGGAAGAAGAGCATGCAATGGGCACGACGTCTGAGTAAAAAAAGTGTGAGGTGGCAAGGGGGGAGCCGGGACTCCAGCAAAGACCAAGCCCAGCGCATCGCTCAGCAGCGCCTGAACCTCTACAGACGCTCCGAGAGAGAAGAACTGTCCGAACTGGTCCGCAACCGCATGAGGCATCTGGGCCTGCCCACCAATGGATATGGTAAGAACAGACACTTCTTTTTTTTTTTTTCTTTTAGTGAAGTGCTCAGTGCTTACCATTTTTACATGACTTTAATGTATTTTTTGTACTTGCAAATCTTTGTGTTTCCTGTTTGACTGCAGAAGATTTGACAAATCTGACAGCCAGTGATGTTATGAACAGAGTCAACCTGGGCTACCTACAAGGTAATGAAGTCTCGGGCCCCTGCCAGGCAGAGTTTGATCACAAAACTGTTATTCTGATTGTGATGGTATTTCTGTTTCAGATGAGCAGAATGATCATCAGAATACTCTGTCCTATGTCCTTATTAACCCTTCTCCTGACACCAGGCTGGAGCTCAATGACATTGTGTAAGTGTTCAAAATGTGAGAGTAGATTTTTATTTTGTACAGATAATAATTTGTATGTTTTCTGGCACTAAGGCTATGCTATCTGTGAGTTATCATTTTTTTGTATTGCAGTATATCAAAGTAAAAATAGTGGAGGAAATCATTTCTCTGGTTCCTCCTTGTGCTCCTCATGTGATTTAAAGGAAAGAAAATTGGTATTACTTTTGTTCATGCAAGCAGAAACATATTACTAACACTCATTCTGAGCTCCATAAATAAGCAATTTCTTATTTTAAACTTTAGCCAAAAGTGTTTTTTTTTTTAGTTTTTTTTTTTTTTTGCAGTGATTAAAGCCTGATTTATGCTCCCAATATTTCTGCGTTGTTTGCGGGACTCTGTAATTACACCACCAACCGCTAGGCGGTAGTGTAGGATCTTTTTCCTGAAGCACAGTTACAGCAAAGTTTCCTTTTGCTTACGCCCTATGTGCAGCTCAGATATGAAATGGAGCAAATAAAATATATTTTACAAGAGTTTGAGCTAATAAATGTTTATTTATTCGTTTTAAAATGAGACGACTGAGAACTATCGTCCTGAAATTAGCGCGGAGTCAGAAAAATTTGAAGGTGCACCTCGGCGCGGAGGGAGACTTGGTGACGGTGCAGTGCGCCGTCGATTGAACGTAGAAGTATAAATTAGTCCTGAGTCAGCAAGTTTACATTATTTCGGCTCCAATTTTGAAACCTCTCAGAGACACGATGAATGACATTGATCATCATATTCCACTGGGAATTTCTATTGGGAAAACTTTATTTGGGAAAAATTTATTTTATTTTTTTATCCATGTAAATGTTTTGTTGCTGGTTCTTGTCCCCTGCCAGGTACTTGATTCGCTCAGACCCTCTGGCTCATGTCCCCGAGGTTCCTCCTGTCCACAGCAGCAGCCTGAAAGAGAGACACGAGTCCAGCATAGACACCAAAGAGGACACCCAGCTCTGATACCACACCTGTCCTCACCGGTACACTTAACCTCCCTTTCAGCTGATGTGGGGGTGCAGTCCTGGAGGGTCAGTCTGAAAAAGGACAATTTAGACTGCAGTTTTCCAGTCTGCAGTTGTATGATGTGAGTGCCTACTGCTTGTCTGATGACATTTTATGTCATCTGTGACCTTTTCATCCACTTTCCACAAGTGCTGTGTCTTAGAATAGTGCATCCATTACTTTTGAGCTCTTTCAGATGAGCCGTCAGGGACAAGGTCATTAACAAATAAATGTGTAAACTGAAGTGATTTCAGTCAGGGCCCTCATACCTGCAGTGTCGCTCTTAATTAATCCATCTAGTTTATGATCATGAAGAGGTTGGCTTTTCCAAATCTCCCAAGTTTCATTTTGTATATCACTATTTAATCATTTGAAACAGTGAAGTTAGATGGATTTATCCAACTTTTGTAAGCTTTTTGCAGTTGTTTGAAAGCAGGTGCATAAACAGATTGTCATTATTCACACTTCCCTGTTCACCACCAGTCGCATATAACCACACATCACTTTCTGCACTTTATGACAAAAATGAAACATCCATTTAAACTTTGGAAACATACTTTTTTTTTTGTAGCTAGACCATTAAAGTTTCTTGGTGATGTGAGTTCAAAGTTAGTAAATTATGTACAAACATCAGTGGTTGCTTCTCTGTTCACTGCAACGTCATCATTTTTAGGGGAGTTTGTGAGCATTATTCTGCCCTCTGAACAGGCTGTGCTAAATGTTCAGTATTGTGCCCTAAAGGATTTTTGTCAATCTGTACTGTATTAGTAATCAGAGAGTGCTATTTACTTTGAGCACTGCTCAGTAAAAAACGTTGCCTGATGATTTTACGTCCGTGGCTGTTTGAGCAAGGTCTGTATCTCTACGAATTTTTGCATTCAGATCTTTGTACATATTTCAGTGTTGACTATATTTGTACTTGATTTTAGTTTTCTGTGCACATTAAAGTGCTATAAAATGCATTGAAAATTATTTTAAATTTGTGTGATAATTTTGCTGTTTTTTTTTCATTTGTAAATCTTGGAGCCTGAAAAGTTGTTAAAAGAATGGTTCAACATTTTTTGCGATTTGCAGAAATTTAAACAAGATCAGGGCGATTAAATGTTAATTTGAACAAGCTGAAGACCTTCTGGAGGATCGGTGGGTCTTTCTGGAGTTTAAATGATTTCTAACATACAGGAAGTAACATGTTTGTTTTTTTTAGTGAACAAAAAGCCCAAAAGATAGACAATATAATAGCTTCTTTGTCAAACAATGATTTAATATTATAATCTATAAAACCTGTTTCTAAAAGACAGGCTTGAATTGTAGTTACTGAGTGTATATTTTTTACTAAAATACTTTCATACAATATTCTCTGTATTCAGAACTTCGTTGGATGTCGGTTACCAGCAGGCAGAGGAAATTTAAAAGTGAATCTCCACATATGATTGGTGTAATTCTTGTACAAAAGGGACATGAAAGGCTCACTGAAATTTGAGAAGTGAAACTCTTGAGAAAAATGAGACGATTGGGATCAGTTTTATATTTTAAATGAAGCGTATTTTGTTCAGGGAGATGAATATCAAATGCTGGGAGGTGCACCAGAATGGTTAGATGTGTTCTACACCGAGTCCAAAACTCCTGATGTTTTCCAAACGCTAAGTTAAGAAATACAAGTAAACCTCTCAGGCGCCTCAAGAATAACAACACGCTGGTTATACTTTTGTCATATTGAAATTATAAAGCACATTGGTGAACAGTCTGACCACCAATCACAAATATAAGCTTAAGTCTTGATCCTCCAGAAACGGACTGAATATGTTGCAGTCATCCATTCTGTTTCTCGATTTGTCATCTCACTTTCAGCTAGCTGTGTAATGTCTGCGCACACATCTTTCATGAACATGCAGATTACTTCTGCTACAGCCGATATAAACCAAGAGTCTAAACCGAGAGCAGCAGAGAAACAACAACAGAGACACGAGGAACAATCCGAGAAGAAAGGCAGGCGATTAAAACACAAGCTGCAACAATATTAGCAAGAAAACGAACCTAGTTGCATTTTATTATGTTTCTTCAAAATAAATAAACAAATATAACAGTGAAATAATACATAACATCTCTGTAACAGAATAAACTTCAAAATAGTGCCTGTTTTTTAGTAAACACAAACAAAAAAATACTACTCAAAAATGTACAAAAATGCAGCAAACGAATATCAAGTATTGTGCAGTTTCCCCAAACATTATCCCAGCCTCTGAAAATCCGTCATTGCCAAAAATTCACCAACGATGAGCCATGGAGGCTGCGTTAAAAGTTCACCAGAATCCTGTGAGTGATTTACGAGCCGTGAACAGCTCGGTGGCGTAACTCTGTGGTTCTGGTTCAGCAGAATGATTCAGTCAGAGGAGAAGGAAAGTAATACAATATGATGCACCACAAACATGGTAAGAACCCCCTTTTTGGGATAAATATTAATACACAAGTCCCCCGCTGTAACAGCAGCAAACGTCTCCCGACCAAAAGAACAAACAAGCCGGAAAAAAAAAGTATCATGTTACATGACAAAAGTTTTAAAGCACAGTCAAGAGAGTAAAAACATTCAGATCCCAATGCATGAGCAGTTCAGTTAGCTCTCTTCTAACAAAAAAAAATTCACTCACATCCTCAAATCATAGCCAAGACTGATCAGTACCCCCGACTAACCTCCATTTCATACACACATTTGAAAAAAAAAAAACTTTTCAAAGTTCCCACTTCATAAAATAGTATACCGGTAGCAGAAATAGCCTCTGTTTGTGCAGCCTGGATTAATCACAGCGAGTGGGTTTATTATCCTTTTTTTTTTTTTGCCAAGCTGATATTGTAAACTTTACAAGCCATTATATTGTTTATAGCTGTTTGTTGTTACACTTGGTCTCAGTAGTAAGTTTATGTTTCAGCAGTATTTGATTCAGTGGATCAGTTTTGTCTTCGCTGCGCTGCAAGGGTTCATCATCAGTAGTGTTTGACGCAGGACACGCCCACAAATGAAAACACTTTCAGTGTGGCATGCATTATAGAAAGCTAAGAATACAAAAAGAGAGTCCAGTGAGTTGACAGATGTTTCTACTCACATGGCTACAGACCGTCCAGCCCCCTCTCTAAGGAAATATCAGAGTCCTCTTAATACTTTGGGTCCTGCCCAACACTAGCTTATAAAACAAAACAAAACAAATCATGTGTCCCTCTTGTTCACTTCCTCCGTGCACTCCCTGGTCTCCTGACCTGCCAGAGGTAATTGTGGATGGTCAGAGCGTCCACGCTGACGGACACGGTCTTAGCAGGTATGACGGTGAACTGCTTCCGGTCCGAGCTGTACTTGTAGAGCTTGTCAATCATCTTTTGAGTGATGGCGCGTGGCCCTGTACCTGTGAATTTGATGATCTCCTCGGTGTCTGGTGAGTAAGAGTAAATGGCACGAAACTGGCACCCGCTGTCACGGAAGAGGATGATGAGGTGGTTGGACTCGCACTTTTCCAACTCCTGTGCACGAGAAACAAATGTCTTCTCTGAGCATGACAGCACAAAAGTGAGATGGTACGAGAGAAGCACAAAGTTCACTGATAGTTTTTATCACCAATATTCAGTATTCCAGGATCCACTGACCTCGAGGATAACATTTTTCTGGATTTCGTTGACCTTTCCAGCCAGGCAGCAGTGAGCGATGGCGTTGATGATGATTGGCTTGTTGGATTTGGAGCTTGGCTCCTTAAACAGTTTAGGACCTTTTAACAAACAAAACATGTACAAGAGATGTATAAGACGTGTTAGGATTTAACTTTAAAGAAATACAGTCGGAGGGTAATGTTTCTTTCTGATTTACACAAGCAACTGAGACCGCTATCATATTTGTCTCAAAAGTGCGAAATTGGTGTCAGATTTAGAGGAAGCCTCAGCAAAAGCGATTTACAGGAAGTTTCTTGGCAATTTTCAGTGTTTTGTACCACCAAGATATTTTTACCCCTAGCATGGACACATTTGTGCATCATACACCACTCCCCGAGCGTCTGGCATCAGATGACCCCAGGAACTAAAGGCCCGGTCCCTGCCACAAGTCAAGATTTTTTTTTTTTTTTTTTGCCTCTCGTCCAGCAGATCATCAAGCAAGTCTAATTATGTGTGCCACTGAGCTCTATGCTGATTTCTTTATACTTTAATTCTGCATTAAAACACAAAAAGTGTGTTAAGATGAAGGTGATTTCAGTATCTCAGTGATGAATAACAAAGAAAGTGAAAAGTATGATCCAAGTTTAAAAAAAAAAAAAATTAAAAAAGGGGAGAGAAAGAAAATGCATTTGTGCTCACCGTTGTACTCAGCTGATGTAATAGAAGATGCTATGGACCCGTTCTCCCAGTCCCGCTCCATGTTCCTGCTGGAAGCCCGACTCAGCATGGGGAACGACTCCATAGAGCACACAGATTCAGCCCTAGAGGACACCTCAGTAAGTCAATCCGACAACTAAAACGATACATAGGATGAAAATACTCATCTTACAAAATTCAAAGCCCCAAAACTCTCACCTATTTGACTCTGCTTCTCCAGATATGACACTGTCCGTCTCGGTGGCTAAAGAAAGCGTTGATCCTCGGTGGCTGAAGCTCAAATCAGCTGAAAATAGGCACAGAGTTATTTTAAACCTTTGGTTGTCTTGTTCAAAACTTAATTAACTTTGTTTTCATGACAAGAAAGGACCCCAAGTGATAATATTCAGGTTCACTACAATCCCAGTTTACAGCTCTGCATGTAAAACAGTTTCCCGACAAACGGAAACCAGAAGCAGCCGCTCTAAAAACTGACCAATCCTCCTACTTGTTTTAATCATCCATGATTGACTTTGAAAGATTTTTTTGTATCAACTTTTTTTACAAGCTGTGCATGCTTGAAGTTACATCATGCAGAGCAGGTTAGAACGTTCACCTCCCCTGCAGCCTGCTGCTGAACTCTGGGCTTTGATTAACATGGACACCTTGACAGAATTACCTGCATGACACACACGCACACACTTTGAGTTTGTAACTTGAAAGAAAAGATGAGTTTGGGTTTAACAGACAGTAAGGAAGGCAACACAGGACAAAAGACAACGATAAACACAAGTCAGTTCCAAGGAGTGCTCTTACGTGTGGGGGGTCCTTTGGAGAGTGGGCTGGACTCTTCGCGGTGCAGTGATTTCGGCCTGTTCCTGCGAGGTCTGGTCCTGGTGCGAGGCTTAACTAGGCCCTGCTCTTCCATCAGGGCCTGCTGCTTCCTCCGCAAATATTCTTGCTTAATTAACTCCCTGCGCGCCTTCTCTTCCTCCTTACGAACGCGCTCCTCCTCCGCCTTACGCCTGTGACACATAGAGGGACGCTTAAATCTCCTCTTTCGTAGCCTCGAACACGCTCGTCTTAGATTAAAATACAACGTTAAGTGTGAGGGAGTCTGCGTGAAAACCAACCGAGCCTCGTCCCGTTTGAGCTCACTCTCTGCTTCCTGCTGCTGTTTGCGTAACCTCGCCTCTTCGGCTTTGCGCTGCTGCTTGAGGAGGAAGGCAGCGCGGCGTTTTGCCATCTCATCCTCAGCCTTCTCATCGTCCTGGGAGATTTTTTAAAAAATGCTCTTCATATGTTGTGTCACAGTTTACATGCAAAAGCATCGTGAAATGTAAACATTTGAAATGTACCTTGAAGAAGAAGCCTAATACGTTCTTCTGCTGGCCTTCTGCCATGGATTCCATAATGTCACCGCTTCCATCCTCGAGCGGATCCTTAAGCTCTGACAAGTCGACCTCAATCAGCTGACCCTTGACCCTGCTATTCTCATCGGCACAAACAGCCTCTTTGCCTGCATCGGCAGAGTTTTTGTCCTCTTGCTCTGCATGCAGTGATGGTAGTTCAGATGTCTTAAAGATAACTGGTGGCTCTTGGGTTTTCAGTTTTCCTGAGATGTGCTTATCTCCATCTCCGTTGCCTTCGTGGACCCTGAAGGTTTTGTTTCTCTGAATGCTCCTTTCAGTTTTGGAGCTCTCAGTAATGCTTCCTGTCTCCTGCTCTCCATCACTGCATTCGCTTGGAGAGGGTGTGCAGTCTGCAGATGGGATTCCTGACTTGACAGAAGCCGCTCTGCTGTTTTCTTTACTCTGTTTCGACTCCGACGCTCTGCTGCGTTGGCTGGAGCTAAGCTTCGGCGGACGACGAGCAGGGACGGAGCTGCTGTCACAGATGTCTACAAAATGAACCGTGTAGGATTTGGAGTCTGAGGTAGAGGACGTGGTTTGTGTCGTGTCAGGGGTTGTGCTTGAGCTTGTGCTTGGGTCTGCTTGTACAGGCTCTGAGGGCGAGACGGTGCTCTGCTTCATCAGGAAATCTTGCTGTAAGGAGAGCTGCATCATCTGATGCTGAATAGAGCTAATGGCTTCATTAAGTAGATCGATGGAGCGGGAGCATTCATTCAAATCGGGTTCAGCACTGTTGTCCTGGGATGAGGTCTTCCACCTATTATCTCTGTTTACTGGTCCTCTTTCGGTTTGGCCTTTCAGAGCATCAAGGCAGGAATCATCCCTGCATGACTGGGTCTTTGCCGTCCTCCTGTCAGCACCTGTTAGTGCAGAGGATTCCTGGGAGTGTTTCAGGGGTAAAGGAAGTGTGTCACTCTTCCCTCCACCCTTCTTAACAATGTTAAAGAATGCAGCTTTCCCAAGCTTAAGTCTCTGCCTCGCTGATACGGTCTCCATTTTCTTCTTCTGGTACTCTATTGCTCGTCTTTGTTCTTCCAGCTGCATGTGAAGCTGAAGCAGCTCTGAAGGCACCACCTGGGGACTAACCTTCATCGTTTTCCCCAGCACCGCGTTAGACTCCTTCCCCAGCCAGGGAGGGACGGTTTCGGAGCCATCGGGTGTGGTCTTTTGGGAACTGCTGGTACTTGAGCATCCGTCGCGGAGGCCAAGTTTGAGGAGCTTCTTCTCTGCAAAGCTGGTCATCTTGACGCTAGTGCTGCCTGAGGCGCTACAGCTGCTCGCCCACGATACAGTACTGGGGCACGGGCTGGAACGTCCACTGACATCTTCCTTGTCTTCTCGCTCGCTCACCTTTGAGTCCTCTCTAAGTTTGGCTGACTCCCCTTCTCCATCTCCAAAGGCAGTCACGGCTCCTTCCTCTAAGCATTTTCCCCTGTTTGTCATCACCACCTCTTTAGTCAGCTCCATCTGATCATCATCTTCCTCATCTTCCTCGAGGTCTGCGATGTCAGAGTCTGAGTCCTGGCCTGCTTCATGCATAGTGGAGAATGGGCAGTGGGGGTCTTGTTCCCCCGATAAATGAAGGAAAAAGCCTTGAGACTGCTTCTTCCCAGACTGAGAGATGCCTATTGACCCGGGGTTCAGCGGCCTTTGGGAGCAAGAGGCTGATTCTCCAACAGGTATAGGTGCACAGGTACTTTTGTCAGAGAATTTCCTTTGTGAAGTGCCTGGGATGCTAGTAGTGGATTTTTTAGGAGGTCGACAGCAACTCTCCCCACTTTCCTCCTGCTTGTTTAGACTGATGCTCTTCTCTTTTGCTGGTTTTGGGACAGCAGGCATCAAAGGCTCCAGATAGTAGCTGTCTGCTTGGCAATCCAAAGTAAAATGACCCGTATCATGACATGGAGCACACGAAACATTAGAACCCCTTGAGGATGATGTTGCCGTCTGCACTTCCAGTTCATCCTGCTCCATGTCACTCCCAGTTTGATGGGGAGAAAAAACAGAAGGGTGAACAACAGCGACCAGCTCCTCCTCCTCGATTTCTTCCTCTTCATCTTCTATGTGCATGTGACTAAGCAGGCTTTGAGCACTGAGCCTGTGCTGAGGCAGACCTGAGCCCAGCATGTGTTTGGGAGTAATGCTCGTGATGTTAGAGGCTAAGCTGTCTTTGCTAATGGAGCGAGCGAGGGTGATACTCTCTGCATCACTCTCTGGGGAAAAATGCAGGGCATAGGGTGCTGGCTGAGATAAAGGCCTGGATGGAGTAATGGGACAAAGAAAGCAGTTATGATCTAAACATAATGAGTCAGATTTTTTTTTTTGTTACATAACCAGCTGCTTCTTCATTACAGTGTATACATTTCTGTCCGTGATCACAAGTTTACCTTGCCCTCTTCTCTGGCCACGCCAAGATGTTGGTCTGGTCCCTTTTTGTCACAGTGTTTGTCCTACTTCTCAACTCTGCTAGTGAGAGAAAAAATATCTATATTTAATAAGCTATTCAAAATTAATGCTTCTGTTGACTTGATTTCAATAACAAAGAGGGTCTCTTTATTGACCCATAAGTTAGCATAACATACTACTTAGAAAGTTTAAAGTTCTTTCCAGTCAACTAAAACAATTTCATTAACTCAGTCAGTACATTTTTAGGTGACATTCAAATAAGGAAATTAACACAGATCTATATTGGGTACGTTTGCATCAACATTAAGGATCAAAATATCCCAAACCCTCCCACCTTCCCTCCCTTCCTTCCCCTTGATTGTTAAGTCTAAATCAGAAACATAACTACATCTGATTTATTGGTAACTTAGGGAAGTAAACTGCACTGAAAGCTGAATGGAGATTTGTCTGTATATTACCTGAAGGGCTTTCCTTTACAAGCTTCTTTTGCCTCTGTCTCAGGGGCAAAAAAGAGTGAGATGGGCTTGATGAAGTTGGTCTAGTGCTGTAACAAAAACACATAGTTGTGGTTTAAATTATACTTGATTGTCTATTATACCGTTTAAAAAAAACAAAAAAAAAAGCATTTTTGTGTGCATACATGATAACACTAATGCAATATTATCTTCCAAAGTTTAAAACTGATGTTTGGAATAGTGGCAGCTATAATATTACTCTATTAAGAAGGTTGATTCATAAACTTTGAAAACAAGACAAAGGGAAAAAAAGTGGATTTAAATGCACATTACACATATAGGTAATATTAATGTCTTATCCCATTTTAACTAACATGTAAATAGATAGTATAATATGGTATTATATATATATATATATATATATATATATATATATATATATACACACACACACAATAGTAAATGTGTATTATGACATTTTCTTAGGTACAGTGTTCTGTGTTAAGTTTGTACAAACATGTAAATGGACAAATGCCAACAAAAACAAACAAAAAAAAAAGATTATATGAAATAACTTCCCCGTGACCCAGAAATGGAACAACGGGTTTAGAAAAAGGATGGATGGATGAAATAACTTTTCTTATAACTCTAATATGAAAACTGTAAAATGCATTACTCAACAAATCTTCAATATTGAAGTGAAACTGAACTACATTCCGATACCTGAGGTCATGACTCGGGCTCATGGTCATCACTTCTGCTGAGTTTGATAAAGGCATGAAGTTTCTCTTGGCGACGTTGGAGATGGGTACATAGGAGCGAGAAGTTTTAGGCTGCAGTAGCAATCTCACTATAAAAATGGTTAAAAAAAAAGAAAATTACAGATATTTAATAAACAAAAAAAAGTTTTGAAGCCTTCTTGGTATGTCTTTTGAAACTATACATCTCAAAATGCATCCAAGTAGAAGTAGTAGTAGAGAATGTTTTATACCATCTTTGACTTCATGAAGGTCTCTGGGCTGCACAAAGTCTGGCTTCACACACTCAAACCACCAGAAAAGTTCAGCGATGAAGACCATTACATTGTTCTAAAAAAACACATTTAACAAAGTTAATCAAGTTGTATAGACTAGATTGTCAATACAGTATTATAGACAACCACGTACACGCAACATGTTAGAAATCTATTTTAAAAAAGTAATTAGACTGGCTGTCCTAAAAACACATACAAAATCTGTAATATAAAGTATATTAGCTGATATGGGAAAAGATGACCAATATTTATGAAAAGCAGGAAATATAAAAGTGTATGATGGAACATTAATTGTTAACAAAGAAAGAGGCAATGTTATAGTTTAAAAAAAATCAATTTAAGGGTTTAATTTAAAATTACTCTGATTTTAAAGGTCATTTTAACATAAACTAGACTGAATTTGAAGATAATTTTAACAATCTTCATGTGGGTTTGCGGACATTAAGTGTTTATGAACTCGCCTTTAATACAGGTGGAGAGTACAGCAGGTCCTCTGGGTTCAGATAGAAACATTTGTTCAGGTATTCATTAGAAAACTCTTTCAGCAGCTGGATGTTGTACAAACTGTCTGCTATGGAAAGAACCTCTTTCAGGCAGATATCTGTCAGAGAACAACAAAAGTGTTCAGTGATATTAGGTTAATGCTGAAATATATAATACATAATAACTATACAACTGTGTTTTTTTATCTTTGGCATTTTGGAAATGTTGTCTAAATTATTATTGTAGTTGGTTAGATGAAAAAATTGCAACCACTTTGATATCTGTATACCACATTTGAGACTTAAATCAGCAAGCAGATAGCTTAGGTAAAAAAATAAAGGTGGATGACAATATCGTTAAAAAAGAAACTATTAATATTAATTCACAGAAAAAAAAATTCTTCGGTGGATCTATCCTCATCTGTGTTACTGTACCTTCCAGTTTAATGATTTCTGGGCAATAGAAGTGGATCAAAACGAGCAGAGCTGTGCCGTCACATGCATCCTTCACCAGGTCCTCCAACAAGGGGAAGTGCTGAAGCGTGCGACCTGATAGATGATCTCTACGGTAACGCACCTACAACAAAAGTGAGGGTCCAGGTTTATGTAATGACAAAACAATTATCCCATAAAACTCTGAATCACACGTTCACTTGTTCCAGACAAACACAAATAATCTCACTTTCTAAATGATCCAATGACTCTCCTTAAACAAATGCTGTAAAACAGATGTATGTAACTGACTTTCAGTGCATTGTGGCATTTATCTGGTATAATCTTAGGTCTGTTGGAGTTTTGTCTTTTAGAAGAGCATCTCATAAATCTGGGCTCTGATGTGCTACATCAGTGTGTGTCCTTACTTATGAAAGACTGGTAAAAATTTCAATAATAAAACAAGGTGGATTTAGTGGTTTACGGAAATGACAAGGGAAAAACAATAAAGGTCAGAATGAACTGAAGTGGTACATTACCACACGAGAGAACTCCACAGGTTCCAATAAGCAATGGGCCAGAGCATGCAATAAATCAGGCTGGGGAGGGAAGAAACAAATGATGGGGAGGAAGTTAATAATGAAATGAGGCAAGTTATGAATGGACATGTGGACCCATTTTAGACAGGAGGCACGTTTGCGGTGGTGAGGTGTTAAAAGTGCTTGGTACTTTTCTTCAGCTCCATGTGGATGTTAATAGATGATGGAAATGACAAAGCTTCAGAGTTAGGGCAGATGCATAAATGTATAAATGAACATGAATCCAAGCTTTATGCAGGTGATGTTCCCTCTTCTGCCACTAGGGGACAATGTGTCATCTTCACCACAGACATACATTTACTTATCATATTCTCCATGTAATATAATTCTTATTACAAACCAAACACATGTGTTGTATATGGTAATATGTTCTTAATTGGTCTATCTTTTATTATTCATCCTTTTAAATTTTTCTTTTACCTCTGCTCAAGTGTCCAAAGTGAAACAAACAAACAAACACACACACAACATACTTCACATCTCAAACAATACATATACACTGACACACGAGATTTCAAGCATTTGCACTTACAGGAACAAGCTTCCAGTACCATTTGGAGGGAGACTAGCATCCAAGAAGCACATAGGGAAGGTATTTCAGGGAGTGGGAAGGAGGATACAAACAGGAAAAGCAGCAGACAAGTCAAGGTTCAGATACAGATATCTCCTCCCAGAAAGGAGACAGATCTGATCCTATCTGATGTGGCCAAGGGTTACATTGAAAAAGTGTCAAGAAAGGCTCAGAAACAGAGTGAAAGACAAGTCCATAATTCTTGAAGATAATTGAAAAGACAGCCCCCACAAGACACTTTAAGCTGTCTTTTATTATTACAGTCAAAAGTTTGACTTTGGTCAAAATAAAGATCTGAGGTGTCATAATTGTGGGTCATTCTGTGATTCATATTCGAAACTAATATCGTTATACTGAATGTGACACAAGCTAATATTTACTCATTGACTCTGAGCCAGAATCAAGACGAGACATCGTCAGGATCTGTCAGTTCACTATAAAAAGCAGAATGTGGTCATGTGAGAAAAAAGTCTTAATAAAAAACACTTAAGTGACAGCAAGTTACAGAAGGAATTGCAGAGTGCACAGAAGGTCAGAAATATTTTAACCCCACATTATAAAGATATATCTGTGATATTGCTGATAAACAGGAAAGATGGCTGAGTGGCTGTAATGCATGTAGTGAGCTTTGCACTTTGACAAATTCAGAACTATCACTGTTTTTTTAATGTACTTCAATATACCGGTAAATGTCATTTAGTGTTAACAGTACATCTACGAAAATGTCTCTTCCTTCGGGATATGTTTATTGGTGCCAACTGGACAAAACATGCTCAAATACAGGTTACAGAATGGTTCATTTGAATTGTAATTGACTCCAAGGTAATATCAAATTCCCCAAAGAAGTGGAATTATCTTTACTGTTGTTTCAAACTATGCTGCAAATTACCACATAAATAAGAGCAAGAACGTTAAAAAGAGGGCGATCCACACTTTCAGACACTAATAGAGAGAGTCTACAGGTCTTAAAGAGCTGGATGATGTAAGGATCACAATGCAAGCTGGGGTCACAAACCGACAGTTAATGCAACAAAATAGATGACATTGACAGAATAAGACAAAGTAACAGATAAAGAGAGTGCGATATGGAGAAGAAAAAAAACACAATGCTTTACCTTTTGATGGCTGGGTGACTCCAGGATTTGCTGCTTCATTTTGCACTCTTTTTCTGTGAGTTCCCTCATCTTTATGTTCACCTAAAGCAACAAATACAGGTATACTCTGTGTCAGCAAAGGTTGAAGAGCGCACAATTAAAAAAAACAAAAACAACAAATGATGTATGTTTGGAGATGGGCTCCAGCAGATCTCTGTGACCCTGCATTGGAGTAAGTGGGTATAGAAGATGGATGGATGGATGTTTATTACCTTGTTAATCCAAAAGACCATTGCTTCTTCCAAACCATAGGGAAGCTCTTTGGAGGCACTGAAGTTTGCAAAGCGCTTGACGCTGGTCACCACCTTCTCTATGCTGATCATCTCTACTGTGTAGGCCATCATGAGAGCATCGATGAGATGGATGTGGGCGCTCTGGGTGGACAGAGATTGAGTCACCTTTGAATACATCACAGATGACTCATGCCAGTATCAAGTATTCAATATTATCATAATGATTACCCTTCTTGGATCATTCCTGAATAAAATTCATTTCAGAATCATTAATCTGCTGACAATAGTTAGGATTACTGTATAAAATGAAAGGCCGGTTCTAGATATTTTCTTTTCTAGACATTTTCTGAGGCTGCATACCAGTATCCAAATACTTCCATCAGTCTTTAATACGACATAAAACTGGGTGTTTCACTTGAGCAAAAAGCCCGTTAACTTACTTTATCATTTTGAGTAACAGCCTAAACTGCAGCTCAACAGCCAGCTCAGATCATGTTTTCAGAACATTTCTGGAGTCTAATTCAGTTCAGTTCAACAGAACTTTAATAATCCCCAAAGGGAAAAAAGATAACCACTCTCTACAGAGTGGGTTTATACTAATTAAAAAAAATAAAAAAGCTTCACATTTTGACTTATAAATATTTTAGTTGCACACCCTAAACCCTGCAAAACTGCCACCTCTGCTTGTGAATTATTTATGCCAACACTCTTGTCTCATATTAACTCCAGAAAACTATTCCAAATTAGATGATTACCAGATGGTAAGTGGGGTTTAGCTCCATTATATAAATTTGATGTGCTGAAACACTGAACCGTTACTTGTTTACACATCCAAAAAACATCAATCATGTGATCTCTTGTTTCTGGTGTGGTAATGAATTGCAGTCCAATATTCACTCCCTTTTTTCTGTTTTCAGGCTCCAAAATTTTCAGAAGGAAACACTGTGATCTCCAGCTGCTGGATGCTCAACTTTTCAAATATGTTAAAAAAAATAAACTGTATAAACTGTTGACTTTTTAGATTTAAAAGGGCTAAATCAAGATTAAGCAAAAATTCCTTCAAAGTACAAAGTTTCTACCCAGAAACAAAAACAAGACAAGGTTTTGGGTAGAGAATGTGAGCACAAACAATTAAAGTGAAATTTAAATATTTTAGTTCACTGGAAACAAGAAAACTATTGCCTAACACTTAGCTGAAACAAATCCAACAGATTGTAAAAATATACTATGTAAATGATTGCCACTTATGCTTTTTGAACTGCTGAGCCAGATTCTGATACATTTGTATAAAAAAAGCTGAATAAATAAACCAGAAAACATTTAATTTCCCTTGGCTATGACTCCTAAAGTTTCCCACATGATACACTCCTGTTTTGTGCAAATTTAGGACTGTTACTAACAATAATCATTCCTCTTATTTCACTTGTTATTTATCTGACCTGTTTCTTTTTTTTAACTATTGGTTGTGTCTTTATTGATTTTACATCTTTTATTTTACAGAAGTTAATCTTGACATTTCATTGAACTACTGTCTTTACAATAAAAATAAAGACTATCTTGTTTACCCTTTGGCTGTTCTAGACCCTGATCCTGGCCAGATAGATGTGGTTCAAAGTATAAACTGATGTTTGTCCTTTACGCATCTCAGGTATGAATATGTGTAGTTGTGTAAAAGTGAACTTCTCTTTCCTAAAAATGCTAATTTCATCACAACATCACGAAACAAATTACGGCTGGAAGGTGAATTCAGAAATGAAGATGGCAAAAACCTCCTGCATCGCCTGGCAACCTACTTTAAACTCTCCAGCCAGCCCACTTCAATACACTGATTTGTTCTTAAAATGATCATATTCTTGGCATCAAGCCATGTGTAAGACGAACCATTTTGATGGGAGATGAGATGAGATCCAGATCGGACACAGATGTGTTATCCGTCTCCAGGACATAGATGCCTTTCCTGGACAGGGTTTGGATGACAGACTGATGGCTCTGGAGTGAGGCGGCCAGTTCAGGGTGAAGGATGAGCCCAAGCACACGGCAGTAGAGCTCGCCAGACAGCAGCAAGCGGATGATGGGGGGCTTGATGTGTTCCTGCTCATACTGGTCCGTGTAGAATGGGTCTCTTAAATCTTCGGGGATGTGTTCTGGAAAAAGGAGTGATGGCAAGCTTAAGTAGAGGCATTTTTGAACTGTTTATAGCCTCATTAGAGAAAAAAAATGCAATGGCAGCAAGTGGCTTTTTAAATAGTAAAATTTGTATTAAGCTACACTACAAAAACAGCCCCTGTAGAAATAAGTTTAATATTGCATCTAGTCAAAGTTGTCATCATGGGGTAAGACTGGAATTCTTAAAACTATCAAAATAGTCTAAACTAATCTTCTAATTTTCTTCAAACAAGGCTTTTTTACTTTCTTATAAGCAAGTTTTTGCAGTGTACAAATCTCTGGACACATCCATACTCAAACAATGCTCACGCGGACATGCGTCCAACCAGTGTCTATATTATGTAACAGAAGATCCCATTGTGCAGACTTCCAAGTTCTAAGCCGTGATGGTCAGATAAGAAACCAGTGTAGCACCACGGCACCGAGAAGAAGTCAGCAGTTGAACAGCATGTCAAGCAGGCGTGTTGTGGAATCGAGGCTTTAAGTCAATGAGCTCACAAGACTTAGTGATGATGCTTAAGCTGATGGTGCCGTCCCAGACACTCTGCTTTTTCCTTGCTCATGGACACAGACGTGAGGGAGCTATTTTTATTTGCCTCAGACATGTTAATCCAGAGTTAAGTCCTGCAGCACATTCAAAATTTACCTTCCAACACGTTCTGTAGAGATCTAGGCTGAAAGCACCAGAGGCAAAGATACTAGAAAAACCATCTGAGAGGGAGAGAGAGCGTTTGCAGTCGGTAGGCTCAATGTAATATTGAGCCAACGCTAAAGTAAAACTATTTCACAACCTTGCTCTGTTAACCATGTCACCAGTCAGGATTTAATTAGATTTGTCTAGTTTATTTCTCATAGCATGTAAAATGAGAGGATTGATCTCTCTCTCTTATCTGTCCATTAAATATGAAACAGGAGCTAGGAGATGGTTATTTTGGTTTGGCACTCCTGCTGGAAGAAGAAGTAAAATGATGTAATGGCTCTTTTCAAAGTTTGAAAACACTATCAACAAAAAAGTTCAGTAATAGAACAATAAATAAAATAAACAGGATATAGAATAGGTGCATTACTCATGTTTTTTTAATCCTTCTACAAAAGAATACTGCTGGTTTGCCTCCTCGACCAGAGACCAGAGAAGAGACTGTACAAAGAGAATGCAATCAATCTTTTCATCTGTCTCTCACTCCAATGAGAACAATTGTATGTCCCAAAATGTCCTCTGACAACAGAGCCAGCCTCATAGTCTGCCAGACAGCCAGGCACCTATTTAATTGTGCTGAGCTGTATTCTAGTTCAACTTGCTGTAAACTTGGCCTCACAAACAGCTAAAATGTACTGGAAGGTCTCCACGGCCATTTTGTACACAGATAATTCAGAGAGGCAATTATACTCGGCTTAAGTGTCCATCAAGTCCCAAACTTCCAGATTTCAACAACAAAAGCAATGAGTTTGTCTCCTCTGCAAATAGTACAATTGGATACCAACACCAGATTAATATGAAAGAAATGTCAAAAACCATACATGATTCTTACTTTGATGCCTAACTGCTTTGAAATAATTTAAGCACCGTTTAGCATTTCTTGCTATTTAGCATTTCTTGCTATTTAGTTTTACATTAGAGGCTAAATTGACTGAGATGAACTGAGAAAATAAGGTATTTATCAGTGGAAAACAGATACAGCAGGCTCAGAGAACAACTACAGGATGCTGTGGAGACCTCAGCTGCGCTGTTTTACGACAGACTGCATTCTTGGCACAGTCTGCATGCAGTTCATTTCTCACTCTGCTGTTCTGCTGATGAAGCTCAGCCATATGCACACAAGAATCCCACATTATGTTGGAAAATACTCATCGTGTAACAACTGGATCGGATTCAATTTGCATAGTTGTCCTCCAGCCCTTCACCACTCTCTGAACTGACACTTTGGCAGATTCCACTGTCCCAGAATGCCCTCACATCCTCACTGGTTAGATGGTAATAGAGAACGCCAGCATGGTGGGAGGTAGGGGGGGGGTGCAGTCCCATCTCCTGCTCACTGGATCATTTTATGGTCCTTGACATCAGGGTGTGTGTGTGTGTGTGTGTGTAGTGAGAAGATATGAAGGGGATACAGGAAGGTGCTACATCTAATCCTAGCTGTTAATCCTCTTTAGATATTTATTATCCACCTGATCCAAGCATTGAAGCCCACCCTGGTGAGCATGTGTGAAAGTGTGAGGGTAATTAACAGGGTGCGCCTGTGCGTAAGTCTTTGTTCCTTCTCTTTCTGAGATGAGGTCAGACTGACCCACAGAGATTTTCCTGACTGACAAGCCAGGGCTGTCAGCCTGTGGGGGCTGCAAGGGAAAGTGCACGTCTTCCATCCAGTAAGATGGCTTAATGGAGAAACCTCCCCAACACCGTGTGCTGAGAATGCACAGCCTTTACACTGATACACATATAGATCCATGTGATATTTTCAACCAAAATAAGGAAAAGTATTAAGCCAGTCGTTCAGGTTCTTCTGTTTAAGATAGTTAAAGCTTTTACTGTAGAACTGTAGGACATTTCACGCACGTATCTTATCTTCTGACACATCCCCTCGTGCCTTTTCTTGCTAGATTTTGAAAGCAGTGATGCATTACTGCATCCAATTACTGTGCACACTCTGAGTAAACAATGACAGGATACAAAATATAACACATATATCTACATGTAGCATCTACATCTAACAGTATAACACCAAACCAACATTTTTCCTTAAATACCGCCCTGTTGCAAATGTTATCAGCATCAGTAGAGATTTCATGTTACATTCAACCCCCCTTCCCCCCCCAAAATAATTTTGAGATTATTTAAAAACTGTATTTCACTGCTAATTTAATTTTCAGCAACAAACAGTTTCTGCTTAGCACATTTTGATTGAACTGCATCAAATTTCAAAGGGTTACATATTTTTGCGTGTCAATTAGGTCAATCCATTCACTCCAAAACGTGATCCAGTGTCCCATGTCAGCTCTGACCTTGAAAATCCATTACTGCACAAGCTGGAAAATAGAAATGAACATTGCATTCTCTTTATGCCCTGTAAATAAATACTTTATGCATTTAATTCGCTCTTGTTTGGACTGAAGACATTAACTGAGAAGCCACAGTCTAAAAAAACTCACAATAATCCATGTAAATGTTGCTTTCATGTCAGTGAAAACCTTGTCAACTGGCATTCCACATCAAACTTTTAAAAATGATATAATATTTAGCTTATACTGCCCTATGATAACATAATATAAGCTGTATGTACACAAAATACTGTAGAAATAAAATTTCAGAAAAAAAATGCTCTATTCTTGCACATTTAGAAAACATTTCAGTGTTTCTCCAAAGGGCATTAATTAACTTGCTGTAAGTTTGAACAAACAGGCTGTGTTGAACAAGACACAAGCCTTCAGGTCCAATCCCATTAAACACTTAAACATGTGACAGGCTGTGCTGACTTTTACATCAGTACAAAGACAACACAGTTCTCCCAACACTGCTGCGTTCGTGTGTCACTTTGCATTTTACACTCCAACTCTAACCGGGGGAAAGTGGGTCTATTTTGTTCAAATTGTGCATAACCTACTGCTATATTTTTGGGGCAAACAAATTGTTTATTATTGCACTGCTCTGACCAGATAAGTTGTAATAAACATAATATATTGACTTCAATTACACAGACTTTTGACCAAATGATTTAAAGCCTGGCCATACCAGAATACCTCACAGGTGATCTGGAGCATCTAACTGTGCTTGAATGATGATTGCTTTAAATGACATAAAACCAGCTAGTGTAAAATTAGTGTAAAATGAATGATTTTTGCTGTGTCACAAGAAAATAAAGCTTGGTTCATCATATCCTTAATGCAATCTGCTTCCCTTGACAATCCATATTTTAGGATGTAACCATCATGCATGTGCACATCTTAATCTCTTTACTGAAAGATAAATTATGCAAACTACAAAAAAAATACGTAATTTCCTTGGATTAAGATATTACACTAGAAATAACCTGCTATCTTTTAACAATTAGACATTTAACAGAAATTTCTGAAAACACGAGTCAATTAATTATTATTTTTGTGATTTTTTAAGAAACAAATGCAAACAATTTCCTTTCTGTACAATAATTACAACTAATCGATTCTTGGCTTTACATTAAGTCATTGAATATGAACTCAAGGTACTAAATTTTGAAGGATTATGTTAGTTGATATGAGATCCTTCATGTATTTATAAAACCAGGCTACTCAAGTGCACTTAATGAAATGCAATGCAAGAGTTCGTTAGAGTAACAATAAATGTAAAGTACGATAATACTGGTATTATCCAGTCTAATATATAATTGTTGTCTAATCAGAGCTAGAAGTCAGCCTGTTGACTGAAAGATCTTTGGTGTCCTCGGCAAAATAACATAAGCAGGAAGTGATCAGAGTAACAAGGGTTGTTTTAGTGTTTATTATGGGTACCTGATCTCTGACCTCCCCTCCCTGAGCCGACACCTTATCGTGGTGGAGGGGTTTGAGTGTTCCAATGATCCTAGGAGCTCAGTTGTCCGGG
>JAOWBL010000004.1:4755212-4786018 GCA_028564865.1 Zenarchopterus dispar | reverse complement strand
CTGGGTCCCCCTGCTCAGGCTACTGCCCCCGCGACCCGACCACGGATAAGCGGAGGAAGATGGATGGATGGATGGATCTCTGACCTAAAGCACCACTGTGTTGAATACAAAATTTAACCCTCATTTTTCCACCTTGGGAAAGTTGCATCTTTGAAAGGGTTTTAACATATTTAAAACAGAATGACACGTTCTTCATTCACAAGCAATCAAATTCTCAGTTTTACATACAATTTACTGAGTCATCCAATGCAACACAGAAGACACCACTGCAGCGTGTCTGACTCATTAAACAGATGTGATCATAATGGGTTTTCCATAACTCAGAAAATGCATCAGTATCTCTTTCCAAATGCTTCATTGTCATACTGATTTTTTTAAAAATGCAGGGACTTCCTTGGGTCTATGAACAGCTCAGCTGACCTCATGCTCACCCCATCATGCTAACCCTCACCTTGAGGAAGTGGATTATTCTTTAATGATGGAGTCATTCAACTATTCACAATCTAACCAAACTGCATTTCACTTCAAAACTAAAGACAGAAAAACCCTCCAGTGAATACCAAGACAGGACCAGCAAAATTGTGGCAAGGATAAGCAATTACAGTACGATTCACCAGAGAATATTTTAAATGAACTTTTGATTATGGTTATGTTAAGCAGCCCAAATAAAAAGATTTCTTCTGAGATAGTTCTTTATATCAGAAAACTGTGGTTGCTTAGTTACCCAATTTGTGAATTATTAAATTGAAGCTGAAAATGGTAAATTGAACCCAATAGTAATGATTAAACTGTAACTTCAATAAAGTTACAGTTTAATAATTGATAAAACACCCACAGGTGCGGTAGTGTCTGAATATTTGTCAAATGATAATTAACCAAGCACTGACTCTCTTGATCGTTAGTTAAAACAATGCTAAACGAATCAGAGACATGGCTTCACATAACATCAGGAGAAAATCAGAAAAGTACTTATTAATCCAGATACATAAAATGATTTATAAACATCTATAAATTTTGCCATTCAAACTCAAGATGCAATTTATCCCTGACACAAACTGTCAAATCAAGATAAGAAAGCGTAAGAATATGAGTCTGAAAATACTTAGTGCTGTATTGTGAATAAACATTTCTTCTAAGAGGGGTTTATGATTGTTTTATGATGTGGCCAGATTGCGAGTACAGATATTGAACAGGAGCAATGCATTGACAAAGGTCAATGAAATAAGTCCACAAACTTTCTACATAAATCAATTCTGTGCATGTATCATGTACAAGCCAAACATTTGTCTTTAAAGGCATGACCAGCAGGGGGCAATATTGCTCTACAGAGGATAATTGCCAGATGGGAATAAAGCAAATGTTTTAATGTTGATAAAACACATTTGCTCCTGGAAAAAGTGGAAGTTATAACTTCAAATGATCATGCAGCAGATAGACTGAGGTAGCCACATGTTTATCAGTCCAAAGTCACCTGTAGCTTCAATGTTGAACATCTGACTGAAAACACTGAAAAAATGAGAATGCTGCATCAAAAAAGGGGTATTCAAGTGATATTTTCCATACTGAGAGCAACATTTTCAGATAATTTTTTTTTTTAAATTTATTTATTCATTTATTTATTTATTTTGGCATTTTCATTTAAAGCCCTCAAAGGTGTTGTGCACTTAGAATCTCAAAAACAAAATGTGTGTAAATTTTGACCGAAAATTAAACAAAGAATACTACACGAGAATAGAATACCAGATTTAAGTGGTAAATCAGTGGTCATGGGTCATGAACAATAAACATATATATAATATATATATATACATATATATATATATATATATACATATATATATATATATATATATAGACACACACACGAACACATATGTAAGTACATGCTTTTATGTTTACACCACCCTGAGATTAAGTTTTTAAAAAAAAGCAAGGACATTTGTTTGGTTTGATGGCATTACATTAAAAACATTAAAGACTGTTCAAATTACATTTCATCTATAAAAAAACACAGCTCATGAATGATGTACACTTGTCATCAGATAACTTAATATTGGTCTTAAGGTGACAAGCTGTGCCAGATAAAAAATAAAATACAAAGGGATTATTGTGGGTGATTTCAAAATGCATGTGTGAAAATAATTTGTTGTATTTGCTGTCTTTCCAGATTTTTTTAAAAAGTTAATAAGCATGTGCAATATTGTTGGGTGAAATAGACCAAAATGAATATACCCATATTTGTAAGCTAAATAGTGATGTATGATATAAATCTGTATTTTATATTCACAAATGATGTATTAGAAACAGACTTATCTCTGCTCCAGCTGAATTGAGCATTGTTACTTTGTATTTATGACTTAATAAAGTCACTTTTTTTTCTGGAAATTTTACCACCCACCCCATAATTTGATTTCTACAAATGACCCTAAAAAGGCCATCATTTCATATCTGTTCTCTTCAAAGAAAAAGTCTTATATTAGGTGCATATTGATTTCAAAATGTATTCCTGTTTCCACATCAAGCATATCTTTCATGTCTTAAAATAGGTAGTGGGGGGAATACTGCCCAGCACTAATGCCCACAAACAGCAGTCATGCCATCCACATATTTACTTATGTCTAAAATTTCAAATGCAGCAGCATGCATGTTTATTTTTCTGTGGCTCTGTGGTGGACCAGCAACCTGATTGGGATCCCCCCCCCATTTCTTGGCTGATAACCCTGAGCTGAGTGAATGAGGCATAGAAAACAGATGGATAGATGGCTTGCAGTGTTTCTCCGTCTGTCTTTAGTTGAAAAAATACAACCGAAGTGCACATACTGAGGTCAGCTACACAAACCAAGAAAGAAACTCATATTTTAAAACTTAAGAGTAGCTCTTTATTGAATCATCACAATTTTACAAAACAATTTTTTCAGGAAATATTTCTTTGCAAACTACAACTGTGCATGAACATTCTTTTTTTTTCTTCTTAAAAACATCTTTACCTCTGGATTAGTTTATAAAACATGACATGTAGACACCTTAACCCACACTCCTTTACAAAGTGCAGGCGATGCTGTTAAACACACGAAGGTCCCCGTTTCTTCTACAAACAATGTTTTCCTTTTTGAAGACATTTTTTTTTAACAAGAAATCTCACAAATGCATCGCTTTTCTTGAGAAAAAACAAGAAACACACAGGAACTTTAAAACTGTGGCAAATGTAACATCTCAACATTCTACAACAGGTCTGCAATTTAACACTTCACAGGTTAAACACAGTAACCATATCAGGGATTTGTAAAGCAAAATGAAACAAGGAAGCAATCTTTGTCTCATAATTTATCACAAATCAATTACTCAGCACCGGCCCAGACCATAATTCAATAAAAAATAGACTCAAAATTAATTGAACACTTTTCTACTCAGTCTGAACAGCATCTCTCACCCGATAAGGGATATTTGTTCTGTGCTTAAAAGGTCCAAAAATCTCCAAAGTTCCCCATCTCACTTACAGGACAGTGTAACAAGCAACATTCGAATAGATGAGGCTTTATATAAATATATTAAAATCAATGTCCAACACGGACTCAGTGATAAGACTCAGTGAAACGTAGTTCAGTAACAAAACATGTCACTTTTGAAATGAGGGATGAGGTTAAAATATAATTAATTAATACTGAAATTTTAAAATATTCTATAAAAGGTGAAAAGAAATTTGTACAAACATAAAGCAACGCATAACCCAAAAATAAATTTTGTGAAAACTGATGCGCCAAAAGATCCAAATAAATCCAGTGAATATATCAACACAAGACAAATAAATAACCAGTGTACGCATCTAGGAGACTTTCTTTCTGATATACATTCCTTTTCAAGAGTTTCTAATGTTCTTATACAGAATAAAACAAATAATAAAAAAACATAAATATAAAATCATCATCTTTATCTTTCAGATCAACCAAAAAAAGCACATAAATAAATACAAAATAACTAAAAGTTCTGTCATTAGTATAAAAACTGATAATAAAAATGGAGCATATTCAGTCTTGAGACACGTTTGTCTCTTTCTGTGAGAACTTTGTATTTTTTTTTTTTTAATCTGCTGTATCTAAGGGTTCAGTTCATTTTACAAGTCTCTACTTAAACTGATCTGGGATTAGATTCATCTGTGAGTGGATACTAGTGGGTGGACTGGAGATGCCCTCTGACCAATCTGACAGGTTGGAATGTGGGGATGAGCTGGACCACTGGTCGGGAGAACCAGGAGAAGGGGTTAGAAATGGGTGGTCAGGCACCTGCAGCTGGTGGTTGGGTGTGTTGTCCATGGGGCCTGAATAGCTATGCTGGGAGGGGGGAGTGAGAAACTGAGTGCCAAGCATCTGCGTCTCCTGCGGCATCACCGTGTGGATTTGCACCGAACGGCCTGAGCCACTGTTTTGCTGCATGTCAGAGCCTTTCAGCTCAACATTTGGAAAGCTCTGGTTGAGAGTTTGGACAGCTGTGGTGGAGTTGGAGTTCTGGTGTTGGAGCTGCCGGGGGTGAGCTTGCTGCATCATGTGTGAGGAAGAGCCGAGGTGGCTGGTCTGCAGGTTCTGGTAGCCCATTATCTGAGACAAAGTGGCAGTACTGACGCCATGGAGCCCACCCATCATGTTGTGTGTCATAGGCGGCCCTTGGGGAAAGCTTCCTTGCTGGGCTACACCGCGATGCATCCTGGAGACCCAATCACACTGACCTCCTCTGCTGCCACCTATGGATGTTGCGCCCTGAGTGCCGGGGCTGGACACAGGCAGGTGGGAAAGGCGGGGTGGGTTGGGGTCAAAAGAAATGCAACCCATATCCTTACCCATGCTCATCTGGCCTGCATGGGAGTCCCCATTCCCTTGTAGCTGATTTAAAGACATTGGGGGGGACTGCTGGAAGGGTGATGCCATGGGAGGAGAGGCCACATCTGACAAGTAGCCATGGGGTGACTCAAGGGAATCAACCGGGGAGAGAACAGCTGACGTGTCTAGCAAGTTACCCTTCCCATCAAGTGACTTTTTCTTTTTCACCCTACTATCTTTGCCCCCATCCTTCCCGCCTTTTCCACCAGAACTAAGTTTTCGAACCTTTTTGACAGAATGAGCTGGCTTTAGGTTGCTCAGATAGTCGTTGGGAGAACAGAGAGGAGGGGAGAGGGTGGAGGTGCTAAGAGGGGCGCTGTGGATCCCAGGACTCCTTACGATGTTATACTCATCCAGAAGACGGACGATGTCATGGTGCATACGTTCCTGGGCGATATCCCTGGGCAGCTGGTCGAGATGGTCAGTGATCTCACGGTTGGCAAAGTGCTCCAGGAGGACTTTTGCTGTCTCAAAGCTGCCTTCACGGGCTGCAAGGAACAATGGTGTCTCCTCCTGAAAAAAACAAAAGAACAGAAGACTTGGAAGTAGTAAATGAAATCAGTAAAAGAAAAAACGCCTTCAGTAACACTATTACATTCACAATTTCACACACCTTGTTATCTTGCATGTCCTTATTGGCACCATTTTTCAAAAGCACAATAGCAGCCTCCACGTTATTTACAGCTGCAGCCCAGTGAAGAGCAGATTTACCTGCAGATTGAAAACATTTGTAAACAAAGCTCTCAGCACAATAAGGTATTTGTTAGGATAAGTATCGATAGTCTGATAAAACTTTAACTACCAGAATCATCAGTGGCGTTAGCATCAGCGTGGCAGTTGATGAGCTCTTCTACCATGCCCTCAACCGCCAGTCGGGCAGCTAAGATCAGTGGCGTTGTTCCGTCATGCATGCGGGCATCAAGATCAGTGGCGCGATTTCTGATTAAAATCTGGGAGGAGAAAAAACAAATTGTTAAGTTAAATGATTTCAATCTGCTGAGCAAAAAGCCTGAAGAGATGTGAAGCTAGGAGAGCATGTTGGTACCTGAAACACCCCCTGCGCATCTGCAGCCACAGCTGCATGAAGCGGCGTGCGTCCCATGTTGTCCTGAACGTTGGCATCGGCGCTGGACTCCAGGAGGCGCTTGGCGGCATCTGAGCGGGCGTAACGGGCTGCCAGGTGGAGGGCAGTCTCGCCCGTGCGATCGGTCTGGTTATGGAGGTTGGCGCCCTGGTAAATGAAGTCAGAGATTATTTCTGCAGATGGATCCTCTTCTTCCTCAATGTTGCCAGTCTCCAGTCCTCCACCGCTGCACGAGGCGATCATCAGGGGAGTGAAACCATCTGAAAAGGAAAGCAGAAGAGAATTATGAGTTTCCATTTCATAAAAGTTATAAATGATAAAACTATGAACCCCTGACATTCGTATCAGTGTCGTGTTTGTGTACACACCAGGTCCTCTGACATTGACATCCATGCAGTCATTCTCTATCTCTCCCTGAGGAGGCGTAGGAGCAATGGATGCAATCCGTAGGTCAGCTGCATCCAGGTGCTGCTGCGTCCATTTCCTCTGGTCAGGATGATCGCTCAAATCCAACATGGCCTGCTCCTCAAACTGAAACACATGAAAGTCATCACACTGTCAGCACAGACACGGGTGCAAGTGATTATAACAATTCAGTTAATTTAATAAAAAAAGAAAAGGCTAACTGCTCATCCTACCCTGAAGCGCCTGCAGTCTGGATCATCATCGCCCCATTCATTTTGATTGTCATCCATAAGATTGATGTCAGAGTTCTTCATAGGTCTGTTAAACAATGAAGAGAGGAGGGAAATTAGACTACAAATACAAATGCCGTGGTAAAAAACTAATTTGAAAATGTTTGTAACACAAGCACTCACTATACTATACTACTACTTACTCGAGTCCAACAGAATCCTCTCCCAGCGGCTCCCTGCGCTTCTTTTTGCTGGGCTCGGATACCTTGAATCCCTCAGGAAACCAAAGCTGACCATGTTCTCGTCGCCGCTTACGAGACACTACCACACCCAGGCAGATGAAACCCAAAGCAGCCAATCCCAGGAAGACTACATACATGGGGTAAAGCTCTGTAGTTTTGGGGGTAGGCTTCACACCTGGAAAAATAGTTAAAATCATCATGTGTTGCTCAGTATTTCAATCCAGTGACCGCTTTCTCACGTATATTCAGGATGTATGTTTACATGTACACAAAAAAGATAAAGCACTGAATATGATTACACACTTGTGACAGCTTCAATATAGGGAACGTTTAGATTCCCACTGGTGGCCAGGGCTCCAAGGAATGCAGCCACATCTGTGGCGCTCTGGAAGCACTCTGTCGACTGCTGGTAACACTGGCGGTTATCAATCTCCAGGTACACAATGGACCTGTTTGAGCAGAAATAGATAGAAAAATAAGTTCTGCATATTTTTTCTCTCATCCAAATGCAAATCATTTTAAGGATTAAAATGTTACTCATATGCCCTCTTCCTACCCTTTGAGTTGCACCGGATCCAGCTCCCTGCGTTTTCGTGAGCTTCCCATCGAGGACACACTCTCCTTCACCTGACCCAAAACACTGGCCGGCTTCGACGCCCACTCTGGCCAGCCATCCGCGGAGCGTTTCAGCATGCTGTGTTTGACCAGGTCTTGTTCGTTGCCATAGTAAGGAAAGATCATGGGCTCTCCTTTGGAGTCACGACGGAAAACCACGTTAGTGTGGAGAACGCTGCTGAGCTCTCTCAGGAAGGACGAAGAGCAGTTCTTGAGTTGCTCTGGGGGAATATGAACCACCAAGACCAAATGTCCATCAGCAAGCTTCTCTGGCATGTTGTTGGCACAGTCCAGACCGTCCCATTCGCATTCTGCGTTGTTGCAGCCCTGGTCGCAGTGACCGTCGGCATAATGGTCTTTGCAATACTGGTCATACAGAGGACTGGGTAAAAAAAGAAAAAGACAGCGTTAATATTCTAATTTAGGAACAACCCTGAGCCAAATCCCCACAAATGGATTTTCTCCACTTTCAAACGTACTTGCACTGTCCTTCCTGTCCTTGGCAATCAAAGCCATCGTAGAGACACCCTGGGCTGTTACACTGGCCATCACACTTGCCGTCATTGAAGTAACGCCAGCACTGCAGCGCAGCGGAGCAGTTTTGCCACGGATCATCAAAATTAAGTGAGCAATCTCCTCCGTCCCAGCCACAGGCATGGTTGTTACACAGTGAGTCACAGATGTGGTTCCCCGCCCACTCGTCACACTGAGGAATCTCACAGCTAACCTCCACTTCCGGGGGCGGGGTGATGTCTCGGCCAAACCCCCCCACGAAGGAGTAGTCCAGTATGTGGCAAAGCAGGCCGTTGAAGTTGCTGGGGCAGCTGCACCGGAAGAAGGGCGCATCAGGGGTGATGTGGCAAGTGCCGCCGTTGTAACAGGGATTGGAGATGCAGAGGCTGTCGGTCGGGGTTTGACACTCGTGCCCAGTGAAGGCTGAAGGACACAAGCAGCGTGGACCCAGGTGTCCTGACACACATGTTCCACCGTTCCTGCAATTCAGACTTCCACAGGAGCGAGAATCATACTCGCAAGAAGAGCCGGTGAAGCCCTAGGGGGATACGAATGGACAGCGTTGATGGTTGCTATTACTGTTTATAAAAAAGACACAGGAAACAAACTCTTAAGAGAGAGCTTTATGGGTAGACGTTCTAGCTGCACTCACAGGTGGACATTTGCAGATGAATCCATGAGGCGTGTTACTGGCAACAGCACACGTCCCTCCGTTTCTGCAGGGTCTTCCTTTACAGCCGTCAAACACCTTGTCACAGCGCTGGCCTGCAGAGGAAAATCATTAAATATCTGTCAGGTACCCTTGAAGTCACTTTGCTCTTGCTGTCTTCTCATGTACTGCTGGATTAGTACCTGTATATCCAGTACGGCATTCACAGCGGTAGCTGTTGGTAAGCTGGATGCAGTTGTAGGACCCTCTGGGGTCACAGGGATCTGACAAACACTCGTTGACATCACCCTCACACCGTTCTCCCACATAACCTGGTGGGCACACACACTGGTAGCCCCCAATCCGGTCCACACATTTGCCATTGTTGAAGCATTTGGGCTCATTTGTAAGTGGGTCAGTGGAGGGATTGCAGTCATCCAAGTTAATCTCACAGTGGACACCTACAGCAGGCAGAAACATGAAGTTAGAAAATGTCTACCACTTTATTTTGGTCTATTACGCACTTGTTTATCATATATATCAAATCCAGACAGGCACCTTGTGTTCCTCTGGGACAGGAGCATTTGTAGGTGTTTACAAGGTCGATGCAGGTGCCTCCGTTCTGGCAGGGCTGTGACTGACATTCATTTATCTCTTTGGAGCAATTTGCTCCATGGTAACCAGGGACACACTGGCAGAAAAGAGTATATTGTTGTTATTTCAGCTCTCAAATTTTTGTACAATAGTAAACAATATTATAAAGTATTCATATTATACCCCTTACCTCACAACTGTAACCTCCCAGATAATCAGTGCAGGTCGCTCCATTCTGGCAAGGGTTGGGTGAGCACTCGTCCACCTGTTCCTGGCAGTAACTCCCCGTGTAGCCAGCCTGGCACCGGCAGTAATGTGTGTTTCCAGCATCCAGACACTGCCCTGAATTCCTGCACAACTGAGCAACCTCAACGCCTGCAATCAAAGACAAATGAAGGATTCACACAGTGTAAGAACAACAAAGTTTCATAGGTTCACATGAATTTAAGACAAGTCAGTTATCGTACCTTGCTGTTTGGCTGCAACCTCGCAAGAAACATTTGGGATGTCGCAGTAGAGACCAGTCCACCCAGTCTGACACTGGCATGTGTAGGAGGCTCCCTGCTGCCAGCAAGAACCTCCATTTTTGCAGGGGGAAGAGTCACACCAGCGCACAAGATTCTAAGAAAGACACAAATGCAGAATATTCTTAATAAACTGTAAAAAAAAATTAAATTAAATTTTTTTTAAAAATAGGGGCACTATGTGAGAAGAGCAGCGTCCTGTATGATTAGCCCTACCTGACAGTTGACTCCTGTGTACCCATGGGGACAGGTGCACTTGTAAGTCCCGTAACCGTCGAGACAGGTGCCTCCGTTGAGGCACGGCTTGGAATCACACTCATTTATGTCGTACTGGCAGTAGCTGCCAGTGAATCCAGTAAGACACAAGCAGGTGAAGGCATTGATTGCATCCACACAGGTGCCACCATTGAAGCAAGAGCTGCAGAAGTGGGAGAAAAAAATTGTTAGAGGACTACAATACTTATTTGGTAAATTAGTGTTTTTATATTTAATTACGGTAAATACAGGGCAAGCTACCTGTCAGTGCAGTCGTTAGTGTTGATCTCACAGTTGATACCACTGAAGCCGGGAGGGCAGGTGCAGGTGTAGCTGTTGACACAGTCAGTGCAGTTGGCCCCATTCTTACAAGGGTTACTCTCACACTCATTTATGTCCTGCTCACACCTGCCGCCACGAAACCCGGGTACGCATGTACATGTGAAACCGTTGACTCCGTCGCGGCACAGACCTCCGTTACTGCATGGATCTTCAATGCAGAAATAAGAACACAGGATTAGAATTCATTAGTGAGAACGTAAACGGGAGGCAGAACTTGCAAACGTTTGTGGTATGGGACTTACTTGGTTTGCAGTCATCAATGTCAGTTTCACACTTCTGGCCCGTGTAACCGGGCTGGCATTTGCACTGGTAGCCACCCATGGTGTTGAGGCAAAGAGCATTGTTGCGGCACGGGCTCTTCACGCATTCGTTGATATCAATCTCGCATGTCTGGCCTTGGGTTGAAAAGAAGAAAATTAAAGCAGGATATTTTACAAAGTCCAGTGGAAGGTACCTGTCCAGTCCAGTGGACAGGTAGAGTACACACACATGAAACCATGCATGCACATATACCTTGCCATCCTTCAGGGCAGACGCAGGAAAACCTCTGGTAGTCTTCAGCCTCCTTACATATGCCTCCATTTTTACAAGGTCGGTTCTTGCAAGGGGCCAGCAAGGTTTCACAGTTTTCACCTGTAACAAAACAAACACCAGTGTTTGCATTGTTCTGACAAAATGCACCAGCTGTCTCAACTTACACTTCACGTCTAACACTGATTTATAAAAGTGAAATTGGTATTTTAAACATACTACAAACGCATACTGATTTTTTTATTTAAACCAAATTTGGCAATATTTGTGTAGTAAACTATTTAATTCCAAAAGTAACACAACTCTCTAAATCCCATTTTCCATTCCACTTCCTTATCCATTTCCATGACTGCTTAGCCAAACGGGAAGGGCCTTCCTGTTTCCTGCTATTGTGCTATCACAGACAGGAAACAGGACGTGGTGGAAGTGGGAATCGGGCTTGGAGCAGTGTCCACTTTTACAACTTGTATTAGCTGCTGTGGCATGTTATTCTAAAACACACACTGTGTTATCCTTGCAACGCAGACAAACAGAGCTTTCCACACAGAGATGCCAAAAACAGACAAAACCCTGTTAGTAGCTCTTGGGTGGTGTTTTCTCAAATAACACAGGATATGGAAGGATAAATCCTTCGTGTGGAAACTGGAAGACCATCTTTATATCTTCACGCATGTGTACACAGCTGACACAGAAGCAAACAACACTGTTTGGTAAAAGATTATTCCCGCCATGCCGTACCAGTGTAAGGCAGCAAACAGTTGCACTTGTAGCCAGCTACATCGTCGATGCAAGTTCCCTGGTTGAGGCAGGGGTTGGAGGCACACTCATTGATGTTAGTTTGGCAGTTAGGGCCTATAGCAATGAAATTAGAAAACACACTCGATTTAGATTTGAACCAACAGAGCGAACTCTTTGTTACAATTAAAACGAGAGGAGTCGTAACCGACCAGTGAAGCCGGCTCTGCATGTGCAGTGGTAACCGCTGGTCATGTCCTTGCAGGTTCCCCCATTCATACAGGGGTTGGACTCGCATTCGTTGTTGTTGATGTCGCAGTTTTGGCCACTCCAGCCAGAGTCACAGGTGCATTTGTAGCTTCAGAAGAAATGAAATCAAGTTGGTGATATTTTCTTTTTGAGCTGGCTTTTGTGTCGGAGATGTTTCAAAACTGGATCTGTGCTCACCCATTGATGAGGTCCTGGCATCGGCCGTGTATACAGGGGTTGCTGCTACACTCGTCCACCTGTGACAGACAGGTGGCATCATTGTAGCCTTCTGGGCAGAGGCAGGTGAAGCTGTTAATTCCATCCACACATGTGCCTCCATTGTGGCACGGGTTAATGGCACAGTCGTCAATGTTGATGTTACACATAGTGCCTGAAAGACAATAAAACGGGATTTTAGGACAGTGTGGCAAACATTCCTTTTGAAAGGTGGGGCTTGATAAATATCTACACTGGCCATTATGAGAGCCAAACAGCTGCTCTCTGGTGTGGTATTCTTTAAGCCTTCAAAATCCACAAGATGAGGTGGCCTGTGCTGCTTGTGCACAATAGCGAGAGGGGGGAAAAAAATCCCTCTGGCTTTCAATAGGCAGAAGCCGAAGCAGCTCCAGTGTGTGCCTGGCCTGTTGGCCCCTGGAGGCCCTTTTACCTTTCCTCTATTGATTGTATGAGGCCTACTTGTTGAATAGGCTGAAGAAGGATTTCAGCTGGATCTGAGAGAGGAGGCGCTGCCAGTAGAGAGGGAGACTTTTGCTATTCACAACTACACACTCTTGCACCACCCCCATCTACGTAGAGCTAGCCTCACTCAGGGCTGTTTACAGGGTAAGAAGGCCAGACTCATTTCACACACGGCTGAGGGACAATTAAACCCCCCCACCCTCCCTCTCTGTTCTCCTAACCAGCTCCCTCCTCCTATGCTCTTCATCAATCAGGAGGGGAGGGCCCAACTGCCTGATCTTCAGTCACAATAGTCTTCTGTCCCTCTGTGTCTCAGTCCTGCTGTTCCCTCCACATTCACCCCATGAGCACAAAAAGATGGTGGAGAGGAAGAGGAGGGGGGCTTCATAGCAGCCCACACACACATACACTTGTTCCCTCCTTCCTGCCTCTTTTCTGGAATAATCACAGAGAAACTACCAGTCAGAACCGGCTCTATTGGGCCACAAAAGGGAAGAGGACGAAAGGAGCCGACCTGATGGGATGAGACTTTATCACCAAAGTTCTAAGATCTGGTACATAACATATCAAGACAATCAGATGCAAAGTAATTGAGTAAAATATTTAAACTCTGAGTCGCCAGTGAGGTGTGTCATGCCGTTCACTCTAACAAACATCAGACATGTGATTAAAGGCTAGTCTCTTTATCTTTTAAAGGATCACCTTACAGAATCTTTCCAGGCTCAACGTCACAGTCTTTTCAAAAGGCAAACAAAGTTAGCGCTTTGTGTGTATGTTTGTGGCCATATCAGGTTTGGGGGCTGTGTTCCCTTTCTCTCTACCCCCCCATCTCACACAGGCAATCTGAAACCATTGTTCTGCAGAAGCAGACCCGCCAGCCACCTGTCTAACCTACCCCTCCCAAAAACTCAGGGGACCATCCCCCTGCACCTGTAAAACTCCACCCAGGGCTCACCTGTGTAACCTGGCTCGCATGCACACTCATAGCCATTGATTTTGTCGATGCATCTCCCGTAATCGCAGGGCTCGCTCTTGCAGTCGTCGAGATTCACCTCACAATTGAAACCTGTTGATCAGAGGTAGGAATCGAGGAAAAATAAGATGCAGAAAAATTACCCGAAGAACGTCAGAGCTGAAGCGGGGGTCTCACCTGCAGTGCCTTTAGGGCAGGAGCAGATGTATGAATTTTCCCTGTCCTGGCAAGTGCCACCGTTCTTACAAGGCTGGCTAAGACATTCGTTGATGTTGGTCTCACATAAGCGGCCAGTATATCCAGGACGGCAGTAGCAGGTGAAAGAGGCCAAACCGTCCTTGCATGTGCCGTAGTGGCAGGGATCAGAGTAGCACTCATTGATGTCAGTCTCACAGTGCTGTCCTGTGTAACCTGGAAAGTTAGGGAAAAGGCTTAGCAAATGCTGCATTTACAAGAAGAGGGACAGAAATGACTGCATTTTACTGTCAAAGAAGCTGTAGTACCTTCAGCACATTCACATGTGTACTTGTTGGGACCGTCAGTACATTTAGCTCCATTCTTGCAGGGCGTGCTGGCACACTCATCAATATCCACCTGACAAAGGCTTCCGGAGAATCCTGAAGAGGGATTTTGTAAAACCAAATTAAATCTTTCTTGATCATGCAGAATAAGTATGTCAAATTTTAAAAAATCCTCATGTTATTTTTACCTGCATTGTAAATTATGTAGAAAAAAAGGAAAAGACAAACTCATTTGCATCTGAAGTGGATCCCCAGGACGCTTAAAGTCCTTGCAAACCATTCGGCAACACCGCCCCCAGGACCACCCCCCCACACTCGGCTTTTACTGTGCATAAAAAACTTTCTTTCCAACCACAACACAATGGCCCCCCAGCTCACCGGCTATGAACCAATCCCTGCCCCCAGTTTTGGCGCTAAGCTCTTACACAAACTTTCATGCCCGCCAAAAATGCTAATGTTTCCAAAGCCTAGTCCACTTCATCCAGTTCACCTAAAGAGCACTATTAGAAGTAAATCATTAACATTCAATCTGTGAAGCATGTGTGCTGAATTCATTAACAGATTGGTTAATGATCCACTCTTTTACAGCACCGTTCTTTGCCAATTTTCTGAGCAAAAAGTGTTTAAATTTGATAAAATAATTCTCCAACTCTGTTTCACCCAATAAGCTGCAAGTTTCCAGATGTTTACTCACCTTTGGGGCATTCGCAGTGGAAGGAGTTGATCTTGTCTACGCACTTGCCATTGTTGAGACACGGCTGGCTGGCACACTCATCTGTGTTGATGTGGCAGAACACACCTTCATACCCTGAAATAAGATGCAAAACAGTAAGATTACTGACTGAGGTCATATGGAGTATTTTGGTTTTCTCTATTTAGAAAGATTTTATAAAATAATCCAAAACAAAATGCACTAATATAGAAAAATATTTAATCTCTTGTCTGGAGCATAAGTTTCACCTTCCTGAATTCAAGCAAACAGCAAAAAACTGCCTGTGCACCACAGTTTTTGACAACTTGGGCCAGACGATGCCTTTTTGGAGGGAGTCTTAAAGAGAAAGTAGCTACAAGACCCCAAAAGTTTAAACTTAGCTGTTTAAAGCCAGTGCTTTTACCTGGCATACAGATGCAATGGAACCCTCCAATCTGGTCGAGACAGGTGGCATCATTATGGCAAGGGTTAGACATGCATTCGTTGACGTCCATCTCACAACGGGGTCCCTCATATCCTTGAAGACACTTGCACTGAAAAGAGCCTTTTGTGTTGAGGCAGCGACCACCATGCTCGCAAGGGTTGGCACCTGAAGACATAAGTCGTCATGTATCTAAGCTACATTTTATTTGTTACCCAAACGTTCAAAAACAGCTGACTTAAAACTTACCAAGGGAGCACTCATCAATGTCCAAGTTGCAGGCCGATCCAGTGTAACCTGGTGGACATGTGCATATTGCCTTGCCATTGACTGGGTTTGTGTCACAGTTGGAACCTTTTTGACATGGGTTGCTGATGCAGGCATCGTCGAGATGGCAAAGCAGACCTGAATGTCCAAACGCACCACATTCAGTCTCGTCCTTAAGACCACGATTTGTCAGCGTGTTGAGTCTGGAGAAGGTGCAAACTGTCTAACCTGTGCGTCCGTGAGGACACTCGCAGAAGAACGAGGCCACGCGGTCATGGCAGGTGGCGCCATGGTAGCAAGCTGCACTGGCGCAGTCATCGATGTTCTCACTGCAGTCGTCGCCCGTCCAGCCGTTGACACAGACACAGTGGTAGCTGCCGTGAGTGTCGTGGCACGTCCCTCCATTTTGACAAACGTTGGGCATCATCTCACACTCGTCCACATTTTCTGTGCAGTATTGACCTGCAAGAGTTCACGCAGAAAAACACAAGCACCCTTTGAGGGGAAGTTCACTTGTTTCCTGTGTTTTTTTTTTTCATAACTGTCGAGTTAAGAACAGGAAAAAAAACCACAAGTGAAAAAACTTACCCGTGTAGTGAGGTGGGCACTGGCAGTTGTAGGTGTTCACCCCATCCACACACACACCACCATTCTGACAGTTGTGGCCTGGACAGTCGTCGATGTTATGCTCACAGTGGTGGCCTGTGAAGCCTGATGAACAGCAACAGTCCAAGCAACACATGTGAAAAACAGTGTAGTAAGAAAGATAAAGACAAAGATTTGGCAACACTTGGATTTGGTAAATGATAAGACCCTTCCTTCCTTTATATTATCACAGGGTTCATATAAAGATAAAACTTCTATATCCTCGTGGCAAAATGCTTTAATGCCCTGTAGATGACAGCGCAGCTTGTCCCCTGCGCAAACATCAAAGGCTTGAGTGGGTGTTTTACAGGCACGATAGTCTGATTAACAATCAACCCGAGGCTCTGCAGGTGCCAGTGCAGCTTCTCTATCTAAACGCATTCCACAGCAGACACCCACGAGAGCCACTCAGCATGGATTAAACTTTAACACACAACCCCTCAGTGTCCCTCCGTCATCTGCCGAGAGCATGCGTTCTCCTGATCGTAAGCGGACAATCGGGCAAATACACAAGCAGAAGAAACTTCTAACAGCAATTAACTGAATAATCTTCTTTTTTAAAAAAAAAAAAAAGCTGTGCAGTTTGAAGTGAAACGTTTCTCTTTGTGGCTTTCTGTGCTAACGAACTAACGGTGGGAGGTAGAAAGGGTGGAATTATGTGAAAAACAAGATATTTTGGTAACGAATGGGGTGTGTATATCCATAGGTTTATGTGTAAATGTGTGTCTGCACCACTTTGTGGGCTCACTGGTGATTATCAGAAGGAAACGTCTGTGCAACTGCATCCTGCCAGTGGAGGCTGGCAGAGATAAAGAGGGCAATGGGGTAACCAGAGATTTCTCGTTTCTCCCTGTCAGATTTTGCTACAATGCAATGTTTTTCAGCCCAGCTGATATAATGCAAAAACAAAACAAACGTTCTTTACTACACAAAACAAGTGTTATGAGAAAGTATTACATTTATGTTTGAGTACATGTCTGTTTCTTACCTGGAAGGCAGCTGCACTCATAGATGGTATCTCCTTTCTGGACGCAGGTGCCTCCATTTTGACATGGTGAGGGGCTGCATGGCATGTAAGGGGTCTCACAGTGCTGTCCGGTAAACTCTTGGGGGCATCGGCAATGATATGAGCCGACCTCGTTCACACATACGCCACCATTGAGACACGGAGAGGGAGTCTGAGAGCACTCGTTTACGTCCTGCTTGCAGGTTTGACCGTAGAAGGTGGGGGGGCAGGTGCACTTGTAGGTGGACTCTAAGGCTGAGCACTGGCCGCCGTTTGCGCATGGGTTAGAAGCGCACGGGTTTGGAGTCTGGCAGTTTTTGCCTGGAAAATAAGACAAAATCAAATTCGTTGCGATATTAGTGTTAAATTAGAGAGTGGAAGATTATGATCATGTCAAAAAAAAAAAATGAGGGCGTTAAAACTACACACCTGACCATCCTGGAGGGCAGTGGCAGCGGTATAAATCTAGAGTAACGAGATCGCATGTTCCTCCGTTGCGACAGGGGGCGCTCATGCAGGCGTGGTTGGTGGGGGTGAGGCACAGCCTATCTGTGAAACCCAGGCGGCACACGCAGCGGAAATCAAACGTGTTGCCATGGGAAACGGCTCTGCACTCACCGCCGTTGCGGCAGGGTGAAGGGCTGCAGGGGCTGGGGTACTGGCACCGATTACCTACATAGTCACTGGGACATCTGGAAAAAAGACAGTGAGGAGATTATTAGAATACTTGAAACTATTTTTTCTCTTTTATTTTTCAGAAGAAAAAAAAAAACCAGGACCAATTATGTAAACAACAAGGGAATAATAGCAGGGGGAAAAAAGGGGGAGTGCATGGGGGCTGAAAGTTTTCCCGCCCAGCCAAGTCCCACAGCAGCGGGACAGGGACAACATGTTGTTCTAGTGTGTCTCTCTGGATTAGACTCTCTCTGAACCTTGAAAACACATTCTGCTAGGACAACAGACATCACAAAATAGTCCAGTAGTAACAGCCTGTTCCCATCTACCTTTTGCCCCCACGCTGTCCACATTCATCCTGAGTGACAGTGGAGATCAAGGGGAACATGTCCCCCTAACGATATCCCATATGAAGCTGTACATCCAGACCTTAAACCCTCCAGTGTTCTCGCTCATCCACATAAACACAGTTACCGCTGGAGTCACTTAGCTCGTATTAGCTGACTGATAAAACAACGGCGAAGCTTCAGTCAAAGGCATCCCTTTCGCAACATTTCGATAGAAAATTCATCGTTTCAAAATGCTCACACAGTCATTTGAGATGAAGCTTGTACATAAGAGTGAGGTCACTTCTGTCAAAGGGTTATGATAAATGTTAAAAGGCCACTTAAAGCCAGTAAAAAAGACGTGTTTATATTTGAATTGAGGCTTGTGTGACAGTGTGCCGTTGTGCACTCGAGCCCGTGCATGTTTATGTGTAAGAAAGGGCATCTGTTGGCCTCCTAGTATCTCCACAGAGAGCAGGTGCGCATGTTAATGAAGGCAGCTGTTGGACAGGGCTCCTCCTCCTCCCCCATCCTCCTTTCTCCTCCTCTTCTCCCCTTATCCCCCCCTCTCCCTCTTCTCTTGTCCCCTTCACAGATGGGGGGTGCTGTGAAGCCAACCTCTCCTCCAGGGACATAAAGAACCCATGTGAAGTCAGCTGTTGCAACTTCTGTCTCCTCAACTACGACACAATTTATTCTTAAGTTCTCTCTTGTCTACCTGTTCCTGTTTTCATTTACCACAGCATCATCTTTCTGCTTTTGCAGTATCTCTGTTTGAACTCAAACGTAGATCTTAATGGCTATGTCTGCTCATTTTTATCGTGTGTGGATTTTTGAAAGTTCCTACAAGTTTGCTCCTTTTTTTTTTAACAATATTTTTTCAGGACTGCTGAAGACTTGATTATTGACTTAGTCAGGTGAAGCAGTAAAGGGGTTTTAACAGTGCTGTGTGCATCCACAGGGGGCCCAGACAGAAGACTGTAAAGACATTTAAAGTGTCTTTGAAGCATCCTCATTTCCTAATTTGTTTCACTATGAAAACACACCGACTGATCTCAAAGGGAAGTCACATGGATAAACATCTCACTCTCCACAATGAAACAGACATGTTTTTAACAGTACGTGTGTGTGTGTGTGTGTCAGCCTTCAGTAATTGTAACAGATCCTCTTTGTTGTCAAGTCAGTCCATTCTGAGATAAAGATCCACCCACATGTTGACCGGCAGCGCACACACCACGGCAACAGGTCTTTCCCGGCAATGCAATGTCCCCTCAGGCCGGAGCAGATGCTTCCCCGACCTCTGACCCTAAGGACTTTTGTGACTGTGGGATGGCCTCTTTGCCTTCTCTCCCCTCTTTCCTCTCTCCCCACTGGGCCTGATCTACCATCTGTCAGTCGGGGGGGGGGTGACTTTATACTCTGTCACAAAACCAGCCCAACTGTGCAGTGGAGATGCCACTGCTGTGGAAAAAGTTCTGAGGATGACATACAGTAAACATACATGTTGTTACAACTTTTATACCATCTATTTTTCCCTTCACAGAGGTTTAAAAGCAACACAACTTCTTCCTCTTGTCGCCCCTGCTCTCACTCTCTCTTTTATTCTCTTTTATAATAATTCCCTCTGCCCTCTCCTCCTCCTCATTTATTTTGTCTGATTAGCTGATGTTCCCTTAGAGGCATCTAATCATTAGCCAAGATCTGACCCCTGAGGTAGACATCTGTTAGTGAGACCGAAAAACAGAACAATGTGGCTCAGCAAGAGAAAAAGAGAAGTGAAAAGCATCTGGAAAGCTCGAAAGCCCCAACACAGGGAAATCAATGCACAACGGTGGAATCTGTGGAGGGAACAGCTCTGAGCTCATCAGGATCAACTAAACCAAGAAAGTGGACAGATTTATTAGTAAGTGAAGTGTATCTTCTTCCTTCATGGTTATTAAACTCACTTATTCTGCTCCTGGAAAAAACTGTGTTGACTTTGGTAGAGCACACTTTTTCAGGTGGCTGCTGTCTTGACACAAACAAAATTTAAGGTTTATCAAACAACATCACCTAAAAAAAAGAAGAAAAAAAATCAGTTTGCCAGATTTTTTTTTTCTTTTTTTTTTGTCCTGTCTCAAAACAGGCAAATGTATAAGAATAACTGGCCGGAGTAGGTACTGGATCCCTACTTGACTAATTTCTGAAATATCACTTTAATTCATGTAACAACTGCTCAAAAACACCCAAGTCATAACTTCAAAGGTGCCTGAAAGAGCAATACACTTTGTTTTACTGGTGGCAAACTCATTTAAATGTCTGTACCCTGTCACCAACACTTTGAAGGCATCCCACCTCACAGTCGAACCAGGAAAAACACCTGTCTCTCCTCTACCTCTCATGGTGGCTACCTGATAACCTGACAGGATTTGTAAAGTGATATAGGGGCATAATAAGGAGTCATATCTGATAACATTTTTCTCTCATGGATGTTTTTAAAACACAGATAAAGACACATGCACACACATATGTACTGAGGAGGTGTCCGTTCAACATCTGACAGCCTGTGCTGGTGAATGTGAACTTTCAGCACCCACTAGAGTGAAATAGCCTCTTATCTGGCTTCCCTGACAGCACAGCTTTGATTCTCCGGCTCTGAGCAACTCCAGATCCTTCTACTTAAAAGCCACGCCATCAATAAATGTGGGAAATATGTCTCTGTTTTGAATACCTTCTTTTTACAGTCACTTTAAGAGAGTTGTCTAAAACTGCCCTTCCTTCCAAGTTGACTAAAGAGGATTGGACCTGTCTCCATAGCATACCATAAACCTCATTCGAGGCTCAATCAGGGGGCCCTTGCATCTAGGAAAAAGGCCCGACCAGGGTAGGTGCAGTTTCTAGAGTTTAAGCCCAATAAAACCCCAAGATCAGCAGACACAATTAACTCTGTCATGCACATGTATGCTCCTGACTCACTTAAGCCCACATGGAGCTGAACCTTCAACAGGCCTACCACGTAATCCCATAGAAGCACAAACGAAGAAGAGAATCCCCGGAGGGACTCTGTCTCATCTTTTGTGGTGTTGGACTTGCTTTAGACAGTCCTGATTCAGACATGATGTTATCAACATTCACTTGCCAGGCCAGAGGGGTGGGATCACACGGACTGCCAAAGACTTTCAAGTAAGTTCTCTTTAGGGTCCATTTCTGCATGACGTCTTGCAGTATTTCAGACATGGACTCCGGGTTTAGTATTAACAATTATCTCTCAGCAAATCAGTGTCATTTGCAGCAAACTACTATCAGTCATGCCGTGGCGCGCTTGAGGTCACCAACCTTTCAACCTTGCTATGCCCTCATTAATATAGCACAAATGGAAACTAAATTTGACTCACACAACGCTGTGCCCTTCCTTGCATGCCTTCGAGCTGCCCACATAAGCAGTCAGTTCGAGCTTATAGGAAACAGGAAGCCCCAGACCTTCAAGTAACCCCTTACTTCAAAGAGTCTTGACTTAGTACTTTCCCATTACGCGTGATTGTTCCTTGTATTTCATAACTTATTAATAAACTGTTTTTGTTTACACTGAAGATTCTTGGATTCTCCACATAACCTAACATTTCTTTCACCAAGATTCCAGAGTAAGAAGAAAGGTCTTTGACTGATAAAAAACACCTACTTTTAGCTACCCCAACTCTTTATCTTTACAGCTTCTCATTGTAGTGGAATCCTTGCTTTGTCGTGATTGTCACGTACTTACTTGCATCATATGACCTGTCAAAACAACTTTCTTGTTGTCAACCATAATATAATGGTCAGACATAATTAATTCTTTTTGTATAATAAACCCCTTTTCTGTGTTCTAAACCTAACTCAATAAGATTAAAATCTCATTAGAGGCACCAAAGACAGTTGTAAACAAAAGCTGAGCCCAATCAAAGTCCATAAGATAAATATAGAATAAATACCAAAGCCTGGTCCTATTTAAGGACTGTTCTGTCTCCTAAAGATTTAAAGGAAGGAAAGCTATTTTTATTATCAGGAAGTGAGGAAAACATCCACTCAGAGAATACAAAGTCTAGCCGAACACATTCTCTATAAATCCATGCATTCAATTTCTGATTACCATAGTTTTCTATGGTAATCTCATTTTCTATGGCAACATGTGATATCACCCTTGCACTCATGGGAACTGTGCTAGGAAAGGATTTAAATCTATCATACCACTCAAATCTATGCCACCATATGCTTATAGGCGACAGCTAAAACCACAATGTATGACATGACGCACAGGTACTATAAATATTTGAGCGCAAGGGTGGATTGAAAGCATTTTTAAACTTTTGACCTATTGTTTTTCATGCTGTGATGGGAACTGTGAGTCTTAGAGTCAAACATCTCAACCCTCATAAGAATGTGAAGCACTGATTTCACTCAGTCATCACTAGTGACGGCATCTCATTTCTCACCGCAGGTGGGTTTTCCAATCATGTCATCAATGAACTCAAAAGTGATTTTGATGCTAGCAATGTGGTCACAAAACTTCAAATTTGTGTCACTCGGTGCAGAACATTACTGGAAACCCCTCCCTGCCACAGACGCTGCACTCTGACCCATGAATGTCCCAGTGCACCCCAGGACTGATAGCTGCTTGGCTTGGCAAGAATGAATGATTAATGAGACGAAAGCAAGGAGGACGAGAAGAGTGCGGGTGGGTGAAGTGATGCCCTCATCCTGTCTGTTTTTAATTGAGCTGAGCAGACATGGAGACCACAATAAGATCTTTGTAAGGGTGGAGGGAAAGTTTCCGTGTGCCAGTGTGTCCACACGTGCGGAGGTCTGTGTATGTGTGTGTGGAGTGTGCAGATTAGATATTGTGAGTCGGTGGCCCTGGCCAGTAGCACAGGCTCTTCAGTAGTCCCCCCTTATCCCCACAGACCAGAGAAGAGCCTGTCATGACCACATGCCCCGAGGGTAAACCAGGCCACCTCTTAGTTTCTTTACCAAAGGAGACAAAAGTTATGCCACAACTGCAAAGCAGAAAACACATTCACTGAGTTCAGCCACTCAGCTCAAGACAAACAGAAGCTGGCATAATTTTTTTTACAAGTAAAGATCCAGTGTTGAATCGGCAAGAGCTTGCCCATATGACGGCCTCGTCCATAACCTATTAACATCAGTCCAAAGTCTAAACAAACAGCCCACAATCTGCCTCTGTCTGTCCATCCCCACCTGTTTGCCTGCAAATTTCTGCTCTTTATTCCAATTAATCTCACTCTTAACATCCAATCCAATTACATTTCACAGCCATCTGGCTTTCAAATGGAGATCACAAGCAGTAAAGTGTGTATATGTACGTGTGTGTGTTGGGAGGGTGTGGGGGGGCGATTCATTCAAAATGAAGGAGACAAGCTTTTGTGTGGAGAATGTGTGTGTGTGTGTGTGCGTGTGGAGGGGTGGGGTAAGGCTTTGGTGTATGTGTTGCGGTGTTTAGGGTGGCTGTGGCATGATGGGAAGCCCCACTCAGATTAGTCACACAGCATTATTCTGACTGCAGGACAATGGGTGACGGGCGACGGGCGAGCCCCAGCTGTCGCCCATGAAAAAGCAGAACAACAAGATTTAGGACTGGACGCGTCCGCAAACTTCGCAGGCGAGGGGGTCCTGCATTCATTAACAGGCTGCTGTTGGGAGGGTGGGCTTTTGTCCAGCTACCCCTCTATCACCTCTCCAAGACTCTGGATATGCACTCTCTTTTTATTTATTCGCTTTTCAAAAGTCTTCTCCTTTTAGGAACAGTGTGTGTATGCAGAGCTCCTACACCAGTCCCGGAGGGGTTACAGGAGGAGACCCGGCTAGAAAAAAGTTAAGGGCCTGTGGTTGCTGGGCACGGAGCCCACTCAAAGGCTGGAATGAAAGAGAGGATATGTGGCCCCCTTTCTTTCCAACTAAACAGCACTTTTACAAACAAAAATTACTATGCACTCACTACTGACACAATGAAAACTTAATATAAGACAAAAAGATAGCAGGTGCAGGTAAATGTCTGCAGTGTAACATCAGTTTTAGCACATTTCTGGTTTTTAGTCTTATTCTTACTCACTTGCATTCTCCATTTCCATTCGAGGTGGCTTCACATCTTCCTCCATTTAGGCATGACTCAGTGGGCAGGGAGCATTTTAGACCTGTGGAGTGTCAAGATGAAAACACAGTAAACTCTCCATGCACACTGTGTTTGAAAAAAAAAAAAAAAGTTAAACTGCTGGGATTAACAAGGATTAGGGTGTGCTGAAATTATTCTTGGGGAATTATTAATCGGTTAGACTTTCCACCTGCGATCGTTTAGGGGAGTTTAATGCACACACGAGCTGGGACAGCCTGATCTTTTAATTGATTTGTTACAGGGGCGTCCTTGGGGAGCCTGATGTGGACACTGGCGAGGCCAGAGCGCGTGGTGCGGGGCTTTTTGGGAGCGCACGCTTTTGCGGGGGAGATGCGCGCCAGCTGCGGGGCTCGGACTCGGAACAAAAGAAATCAGAGTCCAGCACGAGCCATAAAACACTCTCCCCGGGCATTGTTTACCGGCAGACGGGAATAACAGCGCCTCCTCCACCCCCCCACCCCCCCCATCCCCCCCACCCCCCCGAGCTCCCCCACCCCACACACACCCCCACCCCACCCTCACCACACTCTCCCACACTTGCAGACAAAAGGTGCCCTCCCTCCCCATCTTGCGCCTCCCCTTCCCCCCGCGTCCCCTTGCCTGAAAACACGCACCAACTTTCATTATCTCCAATGTTATTTCAAACAAGAGTAAATGCAAACAAAACTGGGGGAGAAAAAAAGTTTTAAAAATGAACCAGAAGGAGTTTATACCTCATTGATAAATTGCGAATATAAGGCAGCCACAAAATTACAAACTGTAATTTTGATTCTACAGCAATGACTGGTCTGTTAAGGCATAAACTTGTGCGTAACCCTCATTTTAGTGTGTCTTTTAACACAAACCACAAGGGAAGTGAGCAGACAGCGCAAGAACTTAAGGTCACGACTCTTTCACTGACAGTGAACAAGTTCCCACGATCAAGAAAAACTCAAGGCAAATCAAATGTCTTCAGTGTCTAAGAGACTTCTCCGTTTTCTACAACAGTTTGATACACTGTGCATCATTGCAAGGTTATCAAAAATATGATAGCCGAATAAATGAACTAGATATTTTTGTTTGTTTGTTTGTTTGTTTCTTATTCTTTAACTAACTTCCCCAAATCTTAATGGCTCAAGCGTCCCTGCTCAGTCTCAGCCACAGCCACAGCCCGCATCTCTGCAACAAAACTCCACGAGAAAGCTCACCTTGCGAGAGGACGAATGCTGGAATCAGAAATGCCAGTTTCACAAAGAAACGATACATTCCTCCTCTTCAACTTCACAAATGTGGCTGACTCCCGCGCCGGGTTCGCATAGATCCGCAGTGCGATACTCCAGATGCTGGCTTGAAATAAATATCCTTGGCTTCAGTCAGAAGATGTTAATCCAGCAGAGGTTGGAGAGAGAGTGAAAGTCTTCAACGGGACTCAGCTCATAGATGTCAACCTGCTGCTTTCCGAGTTCTGAATGAAATCTGCAGGCAAGTGTGCAAGGTCCTCCCACTCCTCCTCTTCGTTCTCCTCCTCCTCCTCCTCCTCCTCCTCCTCCTCCTCCCTGTCCTCCCCCTCTGTCCAAACAGAGCTTCTCCCCTTCATCCCACTCAATTTCCATAAAAAAAAGTTTGTCTCATATTGGAAGTCTGTTAAATAATGGGTTTTCACTTAGAGGTTGCTGTACTTTATCATTTCCACGGAGTCGCTGGTCTTATATATCTAGTCTAGTTTAAGACATTTTTGAATATTGCTGTTTTTAGCCTATATGAAGGACAGATAAAAACAAAATGGATTTACTCAACAGACCGAGAAAAGATTCACCAGTTTCAGTTGTCAGTGAGCTCTACTCACTCCAGCTTGACCAATTAAAGTAATCCAGACATTACCACAAAACCCCTCTGAATTGAAATGTGTGCTGTTGGATAGGCCCTGAGTGGGATTTACCTGGATTTAAGGCGTTAATTTTATTTTTATGATGTGAACACACGTTATTCAAAGCATAGAATCCACAAGCTTTGCCCCTTTTTTTTAGCCCACTTAAAGGCCCCATTTATTTGGGCCACACAGGCCTCCCATTTGGGGCCCAGAATACTGAAACAATAAGTGACCCATGACATTTGCTTTTTTCAAGCCCAAGTCCCCAAGATGGGAACCACATGGAGACACTGGCTGGGCAGTAAATACATTCACTTCTACACATATCAAGGTAGCTACAGCGTTATAAGTTCTGAAAGTGCATTTTTCTAACAGTACAAAACTGACCTTTTCCTTGCAGAGCTTGTAATTGAGTATTTTTACACTGGCTGTCATGTACAAGCAAAATTTTTTAAATTCTGATTGAGTTTATTCGTATTAATTGATTCCGATTATTTGATTAACCCAATCATATCATCTGTTTATGATTGCAGTTGGATTAAGTTTGGAAAATTAGTACTGACACAACTTTTTGAATCTTTCAAAGTGGAGGGTTTTTTTTAAACTACTTGTGCTTGATAGTTGTTATTTGGGGGATTTTAATGAGCTAATGCCACAACTATGCAGTGTTAAGACTCAGCAGCAGCTTTCTTTAGTGTGAAGTGAAGTATCTTGAATAAATTTGTCTGCCTTCATCATCTTCCTTTCGTTCATCTATCCATCCATCCTCTGTAGCCAGCTATTCCTGTTTAGGGTCACGGAGATCCCAGCTCTCATCAGGCAAAAAGGAGGGATACGCCCTGGACAGGTCTCCTTCAATTTAAACACTAAAAACATTATATTCTTTAACTATTTATTTTTCCTTATAAGTCTAATTCATGGTTGAGTTAGGTTTCAATTCCTACACTTTAAAAAGCGACATGATTTGTATTTATTCACCTCTACAGGGGCCTCATTGAGCTGTATCACTACAAACTAGCTGTAAAGTAACAAAAACTGACTTTCTTTAATATCATAAAACACTTGAAGAATTTGTATGCTTGGTAATACATTCTGATGATTATCATTGACTCATTCCTATTTCTTTTCTTTCCAAAATCACTGAATGTTACTGTTGAGTAGAGAAGCAGCCCATATCCTTTTATTTAAGATAAGACATCTTATCCTCTGACTTCTTCTTGGAAACATTTATACTGAGAAAGCTGTGCAGCATCATTGCACTGATAAAGTCCTAAAATAACAATACTAGTAAAACATATGGACAACTCAGGACTATAAAATACTACATGATAGTAGATTTTAACCTTTATTTATTCTTTATTCAGTTGGTCAAGATCATGGTCTGCAAAGATACTCTACAATATGTTACAGATAATGTTATAAGAGTGGATCATCATGACACCATTGGGGTGTCATTCTCAAGTCCCCGTCATTTATGAGTCACCCATAAATACCCTCTATGTCAAATCAGACACGACAGTAATGCAGCTTATTGCAGCCACGCAGGCAACGCTGAGTTAACTCAGCTCTTTCAATTCCTGAATTTGGTGCAACCAAATCACTCTCTTAAATTATTAGAACGATGAAATAACTCAAATTATTTAAGTTTCATGCAATAAAACATGGGGACAAGCTGAAAATGGTCAAATTTAGCGACAAGGAAAGTTAGCTGACATTGATTAAACACCTTCTCAGAATTTCAAATATAAACTCGAGCCCCAACACCAGGGGAATAACGATTTCTGCATTTTATTATCTCAAACAGTTATACAAATTGGAGTCTTTTTGTCTAAACAAGGCTTAAATGGCTCCCTCTGCAGCGGGGTACATTTTTCAATCAGCATCTTGTGGTTTATCCTGAAAAAACAACTGCAGTTGAGTCGGATCACTGCTGCCAAAGCGGAAGCAAAGGCCAGGGGAAAGCATTACTCCCACTTGAACACTTAAGCCCCCTAGCAACCCTGGACAGGACGACGGGTGTAGAAACTGGACCAAAATTTTCATCAGCCCAGTCTCAACATTTGTCCACAGGTCAGAGACGGCACTGGCACGATAAAGAACCCAAACATTTTACCTCTTGTTTCATATATGTCAGCATTCGTGTACTGCAAAAGATTGAACTTCTATTTTTATGTTTTATTGTCTAAATGTAACCATACATTCAACCTAAACCCAGTGAAATATGAGTGATACCAAAGTTGAAAAGTAAAAGACCTTTAGAAAATGATGGGTCAGAAGACTCAAGCTGCGTCTTTTGGTTGGTTAAAACCACTCACTATCACCTTCGCCATCAAATGTTTTTTTTACAGTTTAATGAGGCATGTCATGGTTTTTAATGTCAAATATACGTATATATTGGCCTTGAAATTGTTCTCATGTTATGAATTTTGAGCTTTTTATTACAAAATACATATTCCACTTGCCTACTTGTATTATACAATAAGGTTCTTATCATGGTAATGAAATTATAATGAAATGCTTTATAACATAAAGCTGACTGCATACATTTGGTTGCATAACATGAAATACGTTTAAGGCAAAATTTCAGTTTCACATCATAACTCATGTCAAACATCTTTTTTTCATGGGACCTCCAACACATATAATCACCTGTAATGCTTTCACTTCACAAGTATCATCGTGCATGGCTGTATGTTATATTGTGCTTTCATAGTATTTGAACTAAAACATACATTACTGCAGTGACAGAATGCGTGTCTGGACCAGAGTCCCATTATTCATTTTTTCTTCTCTCGGGGAAAGTGAAACTGTCAGGGAGTAACTACAGAGTTTCGGCACCCCAGGGCAAAGATTATTTTATTATGAAGCCCACGCACATGCCGGTCGCTCAATTGGAGTGGCTGCCAATTGGAATCATGCCAAAGGGGGATAGGTCTCTTGAGGTGAGCAAAGTGTGGGAACAAGAGGAGAGCGAGCAATTAGCTACAAACGTATTGCACAACAGAAAAATAAATGTGAGGTGTTAGGGGAATCTCTTGGACATATTCAAATAAAAAATAAAAAAAAGATGTGCACAGGCACGCAGGAAAGCACCTGACCCACCGTGAGAAATGTTAGATTTTTCAGGCACACGCTCAGCTCAAACCACCGTAGATGTTAATACTTGCCCTCATGTATTTCGTGGTTTCGTTCAGAAATAGCGTGTGTTGTCTTTTATCTGTCGTAAAATTTGAGTTTCTATTCTTTCTGAGTGGAGACACTTATTGGGGTGCAAAAAAAACAAAAAACATCTCAAGTCATGAGAAAGAACACTGACACAAACTCACAAGATTGAAGAGGGGAAAACCCAAAGCTAGAAAAACAAACTGTATCAGAGCTTAATATAGAAACAAAACCAAGAGAGGTCAGTGCAAAGCACAAGAAAACAGAATCATTTCTCTGAGATTAATACGAATACTGCTGCTCTCTGCAGCATGAACCTTGACTGCTAAGGACGTGGCGCCTGACTCGGAGCACATTGTAGTTCCTTCAACTCAGAGCCCCTTCCTTCCTTTTGTGGAAGCAGAAAGTGAGCGAGGCCAAAGGTTTTGATGAAAAGAAAAAAAAAGTAGCTCCTTTTAACGGGAACTGCATGATGTCATCCTTTTATCAGACATAAAAGCCAGATCACAGCAGAAGGTGGTCTTGTGGGTTCACACCCAAACACTTGAACTGCATGAGAGAAGCAGTGACTGCAGTGTAGCTATGTGAAGTCGTGCAGAAATCTGAATAAGCTTGAAGTCATCCAGTTAAAAGCTGCAGTTTCACAGCAAGCTAATGCTACTGTTGTAGTAAAATGGTTCATAATTTCTTGTTAGAGCTGCTTAGTGTGAGTAATGTCATAGGACCATGGATTTAACCATTTACCTAAAGAATGCTTGTTTGATTCAAGAGATAAGTGAAAATATAACTTTATATATATATATATATATATATATATATATATATATATATATATACATATATATACACATATAAACAAACACACATATTAACTTTACATATTTCACATTAATATAAAATGAGATCTGATTTAATATTTAGTACTGACACAAAACTATCATTTTCAAACATGAATTTATGTAAAAAAAAAATAAAAAATAAAAAATAAATAAATAAAACAGTGTATCAGAAAACAGATTCGTTGCTACTACTATACTTCACTGTAGTTTATTAATTTATCTAAGATTTTCACAGTTTAGTCTCTACTTGTCTGATTCAGCAATTAGCGGCAGGGCTTGGACTGATGTTTGTGGAAAAACAATCCTTTTGTTGGTGACTTGGAGATTTGCAACTGAAAAAGGGCATCACTCTGTTGAGACGAGCATGTGCCCCCCCCCACCTACCCACCCCACCATGCAGCGTGGAGCCTCTGTTTGTTTTCACGGTTCTGGGTCATACAACAGAGGTCCTCAGGTGTTCCAATTATCACCTTCCTCTTCTAGGTTTCACATCCAATCCTCAGACGCATCTCATATGTAAGTGATGCTAATGTCAAACGTGTCCAGACACAATGAATGCAGTGACACACAGATCAAACGAATGTGGATCATGTCTAACCCCTGGAGGCAGGTCAGCATACAAGGGTGAGTTAATTAAGCAGCTGACAGAATGAGACAGACTTTTGACTCCATTTTTAACACATATATATATATATATATATATATATATATATATATATATATATATATA
>JAOWBL010000004.1:4704205-4723592 GCA_028564865.1 Zenarchopterus dispar | reverse complement strand
TGGTCCTGGTGCTCCTGGTGGTCCTGCTGCTCCACCAAATAGTGGTCCTCCTGTAAACATGTTCTCCAGGAAGGCAGGTGAGATGAGGGTTATATACATCAGATATTGGGCTACACAAAAGCTATTCACGACCTTGCATATTGATGAAAAAATAGAAGTACTTTCGGTTTGATACAAGTCTTGGCACTCAGATGTATTTTTGCCTTCTCAGGTACTAAGAGCAGATATGTGGATGTTCTGAACCCGAGTTCAGCTGCTAAACCAAGCAGATTGGCCCCTGCTCCAACAGACATCTTTGCTCCTTTGTCACCAATGCCCATGCCCTCCAATCTATTTGTGCCTAGTTCAGGTATGTATCCCACATTAAAGTAAGTTGCATGAGGATTATAAAATAGTTTTATTTTACAATATAGGCCTAACTATTTTCTCTGTTCCTCACGAAGCTCCTGATGATCAGCAACCACTGGAGGGCAGTGAAGGAGGAAATCAGGAGCAAAATTCACCAAACACAAATGCTGCTGCACAGGTTTGTTTAATAACGCTCTGTTGAAATATGGGAATAGTTTGGATTTACTCTACTGTTGAAATTATATTTCTCAACTCCTTCATATCGTATAAAGAACCAACCCAAAGCTCTTATCCCGAATCTCAAATGCTCAACTTTCACTCATCTGTTCAGATGTTCAACCCAACGTTGTTGCCGCCTGCCACAGAAGGTCCTCCTGTTCCTGACAACTCTCAGTCTGGGGAGGTAAGACCCATCAATTCCTGTTTAACTCCAAGTGGTTATGCAGCATACTGCTTGAGAGTCGAGAGCCTGCCTGAGCAGTTTGCTTAACTTTGAGTTAATGTGAGAAGAAAAGAACTTGAGAATGCATTCATTTCAACTTAACATATTCCCTCATAATCATGCTTAATTCTTGGAAAATTACTACTTCTTCTATTTCATGTGCTGCTGTAATAATTCTTTGTTTTCTCAAGAACCTACAATTTTCTAGTGCTACTTAATTTAATTTTTAATTATGAACTTTTGGATAGTGGAAGCAGAACTAATCAAGTGCATGGGAGCTCATTAATATGGGTTTGTGTTTTTTGTCTGTTTATTTCCCTTCTGCTTTTTTGAAGCTTTCACGTTCTAGCTCAATGAGTTCTTTATCACGTGAAGTGAGTCAGCATTTAAACCAGGTACCTCTAGTCAGGCCTCAGAAGGTCCATTGTCACCCCCGACTGCCACCCGTCTCCAGTAGCTCACTGCATCATTAACCGCACGCTTTACGTTTATACCTAAAGCTTCACTGCCTATTAAACCCGAGATGTCTGCTTGATCCAGCATTACTAACCTAAATCTGTATCTTTGAAGAAGGGGGAAAAAAAACATGACTGCAAATGGCCAACTGTCTCAAACTAAATAGAGATACAGAGCTTCATATTTCTTACAGAGCAACTGTAAGTTAGCTCTCTACTTTTAACCAAACTGAAAATTAAAATTAAACTGTTGGATTGGTTATCCTGAATTTTGAATTTTGGTTCATATATATTTATTATCTCTTAAGTGTATTCTGTCAAGTAGCAATAGCTTTCCTGCCGACATCCATCACTGAATTAGTTCTGCATATTGGTTTCAGAACAAATATCTGGGGGGGTGGGGGGGGAACAAAATTCTCTCCCGTCAGCTCTATTTTGGTCTCAAATTGCTATACTAAAATTTCCAATATGGGAAGCTTTATACCTATAGAACAGCACAATTTATCCATCAACTTGGCTGTTGTAATAAAAGGTTTTTACAAAAACGCTGATCTTCAAAGATCAGAGTCAAGGATGCAGGAGACCGTTGCAGGAAAGCTTCTTTGCTAGAATTGATGGAATCTCACAGCCTCATTAACCTGACATATACAGTACCGTGAAACTGAACGTATATCCTCTTTCACTTCTAATGTTGCACATATTAGAACATTAAAAAAAAAAGTAAATAGGTAAAAATAAAAATAGGTAAATGGATGAAAAAGAAAACATGACATCACACTGTCATTTCTTTCAAAAGGGGTATATACTTAGACAACTTCTTAGGAATTAAGATGGAAATATCAGCCAGACTGTGTCAACCTGGGAAGAGTGGAAAGATCCCCTTGAACAGATTGGAGTCTGTCATTCTACAGGGATAAAAATTATTCACAATTTTGTCAGCCCAGCAAGTTCAGTCCCAGGTCAGACTGTCCAGTGCTCAGAGGCTGGGAACAACCCAAGAGCAACATGTGAGATCCTTCAGGCACCACTCAGCATGTTAAATGTAAAAGCATGCGACAGAAAATTAAAAACAGTCTGAAAAAAGCTGATTTGGAGCAGATGTCAGGAGAAATCTTCTTACTGAAATGAACACGGTAGTGAAGTTGATGCTGAAGCACAGTGGTAGGAGTCATGAGCTCGGTTTACAGTCACAGAACAATAATTTAGCGGACCATGAACCATATGTCATGATCTTCTCTTCACCTGGGTTCTGTTTTCCTAAAATTAAGACCTTGAAAGGACCAGATCATTTTTTTAAATGTCCTGATATGTACAACATTAAATTTGAAAACGGGTTACTTTCCTTGTCATGACTGTAGCTTGCATGGCTACTAAAATAATGATAGTGGCTTGTTATGCTGCCTCATTGTGGTTCCATTTCCCATTCCTTTTTTTCCCAGTTTTCCCTGGTTACTGTTTTATGGTGTTGTCAGATCTCACTGTGACGTCTGAAGTGAAAACCCCTAAATGTTTCTGCGCTAATGAAATGTTGTACTAACTATAATAACGCTGCCTGTCCTTGGACAGAATCAACCTACCCAGGGAGCTGCACCCACTGGGGGCATCACCTTTTATAACCCTACACAGTTTGTACAGGTATGTTTTTATTAAAAGAAAATATTTATAAATCCTCAGTTGGTCATATTGTCGACTTTACTTTATAGCAACACGTCCTTGCTTTTGTTTTACAGCCAAGTGCACCATCAGGAGGCGGAGTGCGCTCTGGTCGGTTGGGCGGACAGCGCCAGTACCCGGTGTTGAAGTGAACGTCTCCAATGAAGAGATTCGCTTGAATAAACTTGGACAGATATGGATCCTCGTCGGGAGTAACTGAAGCACATGGACGTACTGCTCTCCGTCTTAAGGACTTTGTCTCGCCTTCACTTTAGAAGAGCGTAATCCCATCATGTTGGCGTTCGTCCAACAGTTTAACCACTTCTTCTTTCTTAAGCCCAGTAGATGTCACTGATGCATTGGTAACGGGCACGGTGTCTCCTTGAAGGGCTTACTCCTGCGTCCAACAGGAAACGGAATTGAAAACTGAATTTTATTATGCGTAAAGGGTTAAGTGAATGCCTTCATCCGGAAACTGTATGTTCTTGTAGGTATAATTACGTGTACAGTAAATGCTCCACAAAACTGCCCAGCTTCCCCTCAAATCTAACACTGTTAGCAGATTGATCATCCCGCGTTAACGCTTTTCCGTCTGATGTCCATATGTCTGTCTGTGTGTGCGTGAAGGATAAAAAGAAAGTGGAACATTTTTAATTTCATGTTGTGGACTTGTATGTGCAGCTGCTCTGTTCTTCTGTTAATTGGAGATGGCGTTTTGCGCAAGAATTAGTGTTGATAGCGCTTTGTCTTGCTGTGTTGTTAAACTTTTCTTTCGTCACTCTGCAGTAAAGGAAGCATATTGGATGAGACATTAAAGGCAGAAAGTCTGCAGCGTCGAGGTGCCGCTCATTTCAGATATTTATTTAAATGTCATTATCCCCATCGACTCTTCGCGTTCAAAAATGCGTCTGAGTCTCTCGTCCACATCCAGCTCAAGAATCTCTGTAAAAATCAAAATACTCAACGGGTGAGTGGTGATCAGAACACCAGGAGCCAGATTTAAAGATGCGTTTTAAATGTCACTGAAAATAAATATATACAAATATTTGTATATCTGATTGATTGTATTTATGAACTATAGGCATAAAGGTGTGTATGTGTGTGTGTGTGTGTGCGTGAAGAGCAATTAATTTTTTTCTGATGGGCTTTGATAAAATGCATTTAAGATTGACTTGATGAGACTCATTCTGATCACTTGTATTGGCTGCTTCTGCATACAAATAAATCTTTAACAAATAAATTGTGATCTGAGCTAGTTGTACTCTGAATGCTTTTTGACATTTTGATAGTTTACCAATGTGTCTCTTAATTCAGTCATTTGTCACCCTAAATGTCTTTCAATAATTGTGTCAATTTATAAGTTTGACATTGTATAATTTTTAAAGGCACCTTTGTTTCTGAGGTGATTGTTTGCTCATGTTTTAAAACTCATGTAATTATTGACAGAAATGCAGAAAGAGTAGAAACATGGTAATAAATGTATTTTTGCGCTCTGTAGCACTTTCAAAGAAATGTCTTATGGTTTCATTAATTTCATGAAAAGGTTTCTCTTTTTTCAACACAATTAAATTTTAAGATCAAATATAATGTGAAGCAGATAAAATGTCCTTAGGTGTTATTTTCTTTTCTTTTTAGCTTTGTATATTACCCTGCAGATTTGTTTAAAATGAAGTTGGCTACAAAATACCTATTTCAAAGAAATTTCTGTAGCTTTCATAATTTGTAAATTACAAAGCAAACAAAAAAACTGTTGATCTGAATTCTTTTGGATAACTTTAAATAAAGTGTCTAAAATATTGTAGTTTACATACATGGACACATCCATAAATATTTTTATTTTTCAGTGATCAATACATTTTCAGTGTCAATTAAATTATACATACCTGGTTTTAACATTAAATTGCTCAAAACATTGTGTTCTCATTCATGTTTTTTTGAAGTATGACAAAAAAAAAACATCCTTGCATTTCTTAAATGGTATTTAATATTAAATATTTTCTTTAGTATTGATAGCAAGTTTGAAATGATATTATTGGGACAACTGTAGTAATCAGATTACATCATCCCAACTACATGTATTCCATTACAACCCAACCATGGTTGCAATAAAGTACATATAAACTAATAATGTAAAACAAAAAAGTGCAAAGAAAGGCCAAACAAGGTTGAGGTCATTTATAAATTACGTCGTCGTCACCTGTGACTTGTTTCTTTAATACATTCGTTGGCCACATCATCAAGTACACCTGCTCAACTGCACGTTTACACAAATAGCAAATCAGCCAATCACGTGGCAGCAACTTGGTGCATTTATGACTACAGTGTACCCATCTTCTGATAACTACTCCCAGCAGGATAACGCACCGTGTCACAAAGCTCAAATCACCCAAAACTGTTTTTCTGAACATGAAAATGAGTTCACTGCACTCCACCGTCACCAGATCTCAGTCCAATAGAGTACCTTTGATGGATGTGCAGCTGACAATCTGCAGCAACTGTGTGATGTTATGTCCATTGTTGAGGAATTTTCCAACACTTTGTCTCTCTTATGAAGAATTAAGGCAGTTCTGAAGGAGAAAGAGGCTCCAACCTGGTACCTGATGATGTGGCTGATCAGTGAGTGTGTGTATAAATCATTTATATAACTTTCTCATTGGCTTTAACCTAATACTTTTGACCTGGTAATTGACAGGACAAACCAGGACCAGGTCAAACCAGGACCCAGGCCATGATTTTAATTCTGCCTTAATATGTACAACCTTTAAATTGAAAGATGATGTACTTTCTTTTTCATGTGACTAAATAAACTGCTTGTCTTGTACCTTCTGATTGTGACTATAGTTTAAAAAAAATAGCATAGTAGTTGGCATTCTTTAAATCAATAATTAATTTAAAGTTTCAAGGAAATGCTCTCCTTTTCTATATCTTATACTATACTACTCTAAACAAGTCCATCAAGGCATGATGTGTTTAAACTCTTGTTTAGGACGTTTGGCTCAGAGGAGCACTAATGGACAGAGATGTTTTCCCCCCATTAAGTAATGACACACATTTGGTCATTCTCAGACATAAAAACGGCTATGTTCATATTTTTTATGAATAGAGGCCTTTCAGACTCATATTATTTTCTGTCCGTCCAGTCCAGCTTTTCAAGCACTCCAGTCAGCAGCCACTTTAAACCAAAGAAGGCTTTTACCTGTCTGACAAAATCTGGGTTTATAAAAGTTACTTATTAACAAAAGTATTATTTTGTTGGAGTGGAGAAGGCTCAGCTCTGGGTACTCAGTGCTGCTTGTGCTTTCTGAACAGCAGCCTCCAGCATTGTGCGGTTGCTGAGCAGCTGTTGGAGAACAACTGGGTCCATCTCCAAGAGCATACCTGCACACAGGCACAAGGACACAACCCAGATGTTTTTAGAGTTCTGAGAATTTAATTCACATCCGCATCTCATAAGGCCCCTAGAGACATTGTATTTTGAATAATCAATGCCAGGTCACCTGTAATATCGTTTGCATGAATTGGATCCATCTCCTCCACCAGGGAGAAGAGTTTCTCTCCCAGCCTGTCTGCATCGTCAGCCTCTGAGGAGTCACTGATGTCCGTCTCCTCCACATGCTGCCTGAAGGAAGGCCAGAACATTATTACAGCCAGCCAATTATATTGGTTCTTCAATATTTTCAAATACAAAAATGAACTTTTATTGACCTCTAGGGTAAATTAAAGACTGGGTTTTAAAAAAATGAAGGGAATCATGCACACTGAAAAGGAAATTAATTTTTAAGTATTTTAAGCAAGACTAAGTATTTATATTTTACAGACAGCAGTAAGATACATACTCTTTTAGTGTCTGGAGAGCCAGATTCACCTGCTCCTCCAGGAGTTGGGGGTTTGAGAGAAGGTGCAAAACCGCATCTTTGTGCTGCTCCAGAAGCATTCCTATGAACAAACAGGTGATCATATGTTAAATCAGTACTAAGTAACTCATTTCTGAATAACCGGCATAGCCACATGTGGTGTTTTCAGCCACATGATGACTAGGCAAGTAAATTTAAGACAATGGGATCCAAAATTTCTTAATGTTGGTCTCTTTGCGTGTCTGTAAACATACTGATCTAAGAGTGTTATAAGGCGATAGAAGAGAGTGTCATATCACTGATAGATCAAGATATACATAATTTAGTGGAGCTAAGGTTTTTAGATCAGTTCAATGACAGTTTGGATAGGCAACGTCCCATCTCAAAATGAGTAATTAAAACTGAATGAATGAATGAATATTGCAATGACAAATGTACTCTGGTTTCTTTCTTTGACATATCAGCAGGATCCATTATTTAAATGACCTTAAACTTGCATTGAATCGTTTACACTGATCAGCCCTAGCATTAAAACCACTGGCAGGTTATGAGAAGGTTCTTTGATGCTCTTTGTTGTCGCCCTGACTGGTCAGAGCTGTTTCGGTGATGTAAGGAGGACATACTCAATAGCTCATAGTATTATAACAGATGAGTCTACAAATAATAACTTATGCTAAGGTCATTCATGAAAAGCTTAAATACTGAAAAAGGATAAAGAGAATGTACTTTTTTCAGTACCTACAATATTTGTCCATGACAACAGAGATAAAAATGTACCACCAAATAAAAATGTTCACAAAGATTGTAGGTCAGCTACTGGAGAAATATAAGTCAGCCTACTGGCTGACAACAGTGTCTCAATGTTTCCACCATTCTTGTCCTAATGTTATTATTTGTTAAATTGCAAATGGAGCCAATGCAATGCAAGAAAAGTGTTAAACTTCTCTGAATATGAAGCAGTTTCATTATCGTCATCAGCTTGTGTTTATTGAGTGTGCTTACAGAGTGCATTTTACTCGCCTGTGATTTTCTGTGAATGGCCAGTGTTGTAAACATCTACCAGTTCAAACAGCTGCTCCCCAAGAGAGTCAGAAGACACAGATGCATCATCTTCCTCTCTATATGATGCTTCACTATATTATATAAGAAAAAAAGCACACTACCATGAGAATAACCAATATAAATGGGTTATGACAAACAAAGCCCAGAACATTCATTTTTAAGAGACTGATGTGTTGATTGGACATCTGTTAACTAATTCTCTTCCAAAATTTTACAGTGAAGCTTGATCACAAATATTGAAATATCCTACACATGCTACACACAAAAGCAATATTTTCCTTTTACAGCTGTAACTCTAAAAATGACACTGCATGAAGCTACTCCTCACCTGGGGATACATGAGGTTTAGAGACTATTAAGACAACTGCACATCTACTATACCTGGACTCCTGTGCCAGCTGGAGGGCTTTTAAAGCTTTCTCCAAAGCTGTAGTGAGCACGGTCTCATCCTGCAACATCTGGCTCAACACAGGAACAGGCAGCTCCAGCAACATACCTGAAACACATAGGCAGGTGCAGAAACTTTGTTTTCTCTTTATTTTAATGATAAAATTGCTGTCATATTTGACTTTCCTACCCACATCAATATGGCTGTTTATTGTTAAACAATATTTAAGTACTTTATTTAAAAAACAAAACAAAAAAAAAAACAACTCACCTGTGAGTTTCCCAGCATTCTCTGTGTGTTTGGGGTAAATTAGACTGTACAGCTGTTCACCCAGTGCATCTAGGTCATCTTCTTCCTCCATGCTTCGACATTCACATTAAAACCCTCTTCTCAGCTGACATGTTAAGCCAGAGTATTACTTTACAAATGTCACTTTTCCAGGTAGCTTTCACATTTGACAACCTTTTTCTGTTCACATCCTCGACTCACGTCAATATTTCAACGAAAGTCCTCCCAAATTACATCCAAAAATGCTAGTTTCATCAATAACGGTCGTACTATGTGCCATGTAGTGAATGTAGGCGTGGACTATGTTTTTAACACAATATAATATTCAAAAGATTAGCGTTAAAACTAAATCATTTGCGAAATTCCAGACGACTGTCTGTAAACATGAGGCGCATATTAATGACGTCAGTCCTCACGCAGAGCAGAGAATGTGTTCTTCCGCTTCTGTTAACGATGAGTAACTAGTACATATATAATATTAATTTAAATTTAGCTTCAGATGTTGATATAATACAAAGTAAATTTCTATTATATTAATTTTTATTTTAACTCTACTTAATATAAGATTATAGCTAAGATTGTAAATGGTTTAGCGAACTGTAGATGGTTGTGCGCAGTAATCTCTAACATATTCTCTGTAATGCGGTTTCCGCTCTCTCTGGTCCTTTTCCTCCGCTAAAAGGTAACGTGGTCGTTTCGGCTGCTAAAGGCTAACAATCATAGTTGATTTATTCTCATTATATAAACGTTTTTATGGAGATTAAGTAACATATTCTTCTTATTTGAGATATTATGAGCCTTATGTGGTAGTAAATGTGTTCCTTTAGTGTGGAGGAGGAGAGATATATGTGTGAAAGCAGGTCGCTATCAGTCAGGCCTCGTTGTGCTCCGGTCTCCAGAAACGAGCTCGAGAGCTAACGTTACCTGAAGCAGCGAAAAGATCATTAACAATAAAGAAAAAATCTGTTAGGTGTCTTAGAATCGGTGTGTTTTATCTCAGTTATCACATTCAATTAGTGCAAATCGTGAAACTCAGAAAACGTTTAACAAATTGAAAAACGTCAAATGTTAAGACGCCCGTCATATGTGAGCAGTTGGTTTTAAACTAGCTTTTTGCTGATGTTTGACCAGCACGACATTTTAATTTGTTTATTTACTTTTTACTAGGTTCACCATGTCGTCCCATTTGCAGTGGATGGTCATCAGGAACTGCTCCAGCTTCCTCCTCAAGAGGAACGGACAGACCTACAGCACTGTAAGTACACGGATGATAATCCTGTGTACACCAGAACAGGATCACTGCTCTGAAGAGAAATTCCAGTCATGATCATGAGATTCTTGCAAGGCAAAGATGCACACCTAGCCTGTTTTGCTGCTGAGTCGAGTCAGTTTAAACACAACAAGATCAAGTTGACAGGAAGTTGGACATGAGAATTCAGAGAAGCCAAAATAAAACACAGTTTTTATGGTGTTTTCAGTCTCGTACATTGACATAACCTGTCAGTATTTATTTGATATGAGACCAGAATCTTCAGGTGCATCTGAAGCGCTTCAGTAAATTTTTCTGGTTGATTTGACTCCTGGTTTTTTTGTTTGTTTTTTTCACCATGTATAAAACCATCAATAAGGAAAGTTTTATTCATTCAGTGGAACTATTTGCAAGATTCCTCTGGCTAGTTGAACAAACCAGTAGTGTTTGTGTGTTTATTACTGTTTCTCCATGTTCAAAGCTGTATATTTACATTACAAAAAACACACCAGAAGGGTTATTCACATGTGACAAAACACATTGGTTTACTGCCTAATTTTATACCAAAAGTGTCTTCACACAATTGATTAGTTTGATTTTTAAACAGTTAACTTACATGATAAAGCATCATCTCATCAAATTATTTCTACTCTGTCAACTATTGTGAAAAACAGATGAGTCCAACGTTTCAAAACGTTTGGAATTTAAGAAAATATATTTTTTTAAAAATTGGATTAGATCAGTTTATAGAAATCGGACATTACAATTATATAGATGATTATCAATGTTTAACTATTGTCAGCCTCCTAAATAATGACCGTGTTCAGGAGGGTATTGCTAACCACTGCGGTAGCTTTATAAAATGATCATCTGTGTTAAAAGAGGTATTTTACTAATGTGTCATGTAGACAGGTTTTTTAACAAATAACAGTGCAACAATAAAGTTTGTTAAAGTACGATTTAGCCCTGGTCTGTGAGCTGTTCTGTACTTGTTTTTGCAGGAGCCCAACAATCTGAAGTCAAGGAACTCTTTCCGCTTCAATGGTTTGGTGCACAAGAAGACTGTCGGTGTTCAGCCAGCCGCTGATGGCAAGGGTGTCGTCGTGGTGCTGAAGAAGCGTGCAGGTAAACATATAATCTCATTTCCTCCTCATTTTTGTGATAGTAACGATTTTTAACTCTAAATGTGACCAAGAGTTTAATGAATTTAACAGGAAAACATTTTCCTGATTTAGATAATCGTTACTGTAGATGTTTGTGTTTCCTAATTCTTTCTGATTATTCAAGTTAGAGCTGCTCATTATTTTACTGGTAAAGTGGATGAATAATAGATGTGACTTGTATGACCACTGCACTGACAATAGTTAGTGTAGGTAAGTCAGAATTATCTTAATTTTTTTTTTTTTTTTTTTAATGTTGCACAGGTCAGCACAAACCTGCCACCTCTTACGTAAAGACCACCATCAACAAGAACTCCCGTGCCACCCTCAACAGCCTGAGGCACATCATTCGCAAGAACAACTACAGGAAGGACCTGCGCATGGTGAGCTGAGCCTCAGTTTTAGGGAGGCAAAATCTGCATTTTGGTTTGTCCAGTCAGTTTAACTCGATCTTTCGGTATTTCTCTAACTTAAACATGTACTTGTTTCCTCAGGCTGCCCTGCGTCGTGCCAGTGCTATTCTGAAGAGCCAGAAGCCTGTCGTGGTCAAAAAGAAGCGCACCAGGGCAACCAAGACAGCATAAACTGATACACATGATAAATAAATAAAAGATTTTTGTTGGAAAAAGAAAAAACAACACTATATTGTCCCGAGTCTTAACTTACCTTGATTTCTTGTTGGGTGATAAAGATAACTGACCAAAAAAAAAAAAAAGGAAATAGTTAATGTGACTTTCTTTTTTTCTGTGGGGTCATTTCCTCCTGTGCACTTAACTCAACCTAATGTGAATGATTTTTGCAGTGACAAGTGGGTCACTAAGTGGACAATTGGTTTCACTGACCTATTTCCAAGTTTGTACCCACCAGGTCAAACCCCAGAGGCCTTAAAAAAAAAAACAACCCCAGCCCCACGAAATTAGATACGGGACCTTGGAGTGAAGTCATTTTAAAGGTCTTTACTTTGACAGTTTATTAGGTTTAGCTGTGATTTAGATCCAGATGCAGGGATTAAAAATCCATTTTTGTCTGAATTTTGCACAAAGGTGAACTTCAGACTGGATTAGCAGCTATAACATCGACATTGTGACATTGCATACAACAAATTAAACTGCAGACGTATGTTCATGTGAGTAATAAGCATTGCTTTTGGTGTTTTGATTTTCATCAAAAGAGTACAGCATTTACTCCTCGTTTGACTATTTAAAAAATAGTTTGAGGCTCATACTGAACTAAACGAGCTCTCTGCCACTGCAGTGACTGATGTGGAATCATTGAATAGATTTTAAAGCAGCCCCACTGGCTTCTTTCCACCCGTGGCTTTGGAATTAATGATCCAACTGTTATCACCCCCGCCCACCGAGTCTAAGCTGATAAAGCGTCCTGCAACAATAATCAAGGGATTCAGACGTACCACTGAAGGGGTTTCCCCGGTGTCGGTGAGGATGTGACTCAGCCTGTGTCTGATGACAGCTATGAGGGGACTGAGGCCCGTGCTGCTGGTTCCCCTGACTCTGCTGGTGTTTGGGAGTTGGTGCTTCGAGCTGCAGGATACAATCCATACCTTGATAGAGGAGAACATCCACCTCCATGACCAGCTGGAAAACCTCACCCAAGCCCTCAGGGAGCTAAAACGCATGCTCTGGCATCATGCAAATGGTATCAAGTCCTTTTCTTCATTTATATGTAATAAATGTTTGTATGTATGTATCAGTAAAACCACGTTAACAATTAAAACAGCTCATTTTAATCGTGATACCAAAGTCTTTTTTATTTTAAGATACTTTTTTTTGTATTCACGAAAGCTCTGAGCTAAATAGAAAATAGGATGTGTTGTATGAGCCCAGATCATTTTTGAAAATGCAGAGGTTTTATGAAATCCTGCCATTCAAGGTCAAAACAGCTGTTTCATTTACTGATAGTGTTGAGTCTCTTAATCCCTTCCCTGCTGTCTTCACTCACTTGTGCACGCTCACCATACACGGCGTCTGACTTTCTCCTACCTCTTCTCTTTGCAGGTCTCTGCTTTTCTTGCAGTTTTCTAACATATCCTGGTCTGTTGTTGTGTGGAGATATTAAAGTTCTCTGTGTTTCAAACGCAGACCCGGATCATCACGAACACCACGATGAGGATGCTCAACATCTGTGGGAAGAATGGTCACAACACGGTGGGTATCTCTACATCTCACTGAAACGTTTCAGTGCAGGTAGTCAGGCAGCGTGACAGTTCAGGGCGAGGCCAGAGCAGGAGGTTTTGATTTCAGGGTCATGCAGGCTGCAAATGAAAGAGATGATGACGTGTTTTGTGACTGGAAGTAACCCAAAAAATAAGCCCATACATTACCAGATGAAACTTGGATCCAGTATGAGATAATGAGATGGTGTTTCTCCCTTCATCCTGGCAGGCATGAGTGCAGAAACCCATCTACTGTTGGAGCATGCCTTTTGTGGACATGAGCTGCACGACTCAGCTGCCCCCCTCCATGAAGAAACAGCTCTCCTCCTGCTGGTGGTGTTACCCTGCCTCACCCTGCTGCTGTTTAGCTGTTTGTAGGCTACATTAGCCTCTTGTACTGTGGTCCACTTTTGTTCAGTTTCTCATACAAAGTTGAGTTGGTTTTTTTTTTTTTTTGGCCAGCAGGAATAAAAGTATGGAGTGAAATTTGATCAGGCAGCGAGTTTTGATGCTGCAGGGACCGCTGGCTCCCTGCTCTCGTTCTGTTCCAAGTGATTATTGAGCCAGCAGGATTCAATGAGATGACCCATCGGTCTGTGTTAGACACATCAGCTCTGAGGTATTTACTGAACTGGAAAGTTGGTGGTGGTGTGAGCAGAAAAAGCTGAATCAAGGCAGCTAACTGGTGGCTTGTCTGACCTCATTATGACTGGCAAATCAATGCAACCTGATTAAGCTGACTTCTAACTATAAAAAATAGGGGGAAAAAATAAATATACATTTGTTGTTTTTTGTATTCTTTTTGGCTGCGTGGTTTTTAATACTTAATCCTGATTACTTTAAAACTATACTGCAGCAATACTACTTGTCACCACATGGGGGCAGCATATCACAAGCCAATTCATGTGTCAACCTCAGGCGAAAGCAAAATCTTTCTCTAGTGCAAAAAAGTGGCATTACAAGACGTTCCCTAACAAAAATTTATGAATCTCTCGATTAACTTTTGATCACATTAAGATTATGGATTTAAATTACAAAGTCAATCGTATTGCTGTGGGCAGATTTAAGTTTGATAAACAAAAATAAACATCCCTGTTATGCCTCATCTAAAAGCAATAGTGCTATAAAAGTTACAGAAAAAGGTAATTTAACATTTATTACTGATTATAATCATTGCCTTAGGTACAACAGAGGCTAGATGATTTTATTATGAACCCTTTTAGCAGTATAAACATTAATGTAGACCAGTATCTGCCTGGGATGATAACTGATAGAGTCCTGATGTCTGGAGCTTGTCTGGTAGTGTGCAGTTGCTGTCTCGCTACTTAAATACAAATCCACTGTTTATTTTCTTGTAAATAAATAGATTTGTACTGAAGGGTACTTCAGATTTGGATTATAACTCTTGTAACAATGACTTCCTGCCTTAAAAAAAAAAGCAACTATCAACAGCAGTGAATCCAAACATGTTGCAGTTTATTTTCCCAACTATTTGAAATGGTACAGCACATAAAAAAGTTATAAAATCAACTAAAGGTCAGTTTGAAGGTTTTAAATTCTGCAAAGTCAAAAACAAAATGAAGTGGAAATGAAACAAAGCAAAGGAATGTTTTTGTTTTTTTTTTAAACAGAACAAATAAATATTTGAGGGCCACAACACAATAAAACATTTAGCCTACAGCAGCTACAGGATTTCCACCGAGCAAAGCATCATAGTAGCTAATATTAACTGTAACTTATGTTTATAATGGAATGATGTGAAACAGCTGAAGGTGTGATCTGTGTGCGTGTAGGTTCAACTCTGCTTGATCATCACTAAAGAGTCTACAAACATAAATATAATGTGCAGTCCATGCAGATTGAGTGTAAAGCATGTTATAATATGGCTCTAGTCTATGTCCAGGTCAGAGTCCTCATCGCTCACAGTGCTCTGTATGATGGCTCCATTGCGAACCGTCTTTGGGACGATGGGGGCCTTCTCGGGCAGCAGGCCATACTCTTGCAGCAGGGCCTCCAAGTCTACAGCAAAGAAGTCTTCACCAAGCTGGTCTGTGAGCCGCACAAAGTTACCAATCAGGTCCCCTCCTTTGTAAACCAGCAGGGCAGGAAGAGCACTGTCTCTGAACAACGCGCTGGTGCTGATGGCCGAGCTGCGCACGCTGCAGAACTTCACCAGAGGGTATTCCTGCGCCAGACACAGCAGGCTGCCACTCATGGCCTCGCAGCCCGGGACGTCCGGCTCGTAGATGTGGATCATGATCAGCGTGCTTTTGTCCTCTTTGTCTAATGCGTCCAGGAAGTCCTCGCCACTGTTAAGCTCGTAGACCTGCTGAAAGCGCTTCCCACGGCAGAGCTGGCGCCGCATCTCTTCGATGCGCTGCATGCGGTACTGCTGGAGGAAGTCTTCATCATCCTCCTCTTCCTGAAGCCTGTTATACTCTTGCATGGTCATCTTTGAAGCAGGACAACAGAAAACATACAATTACTACAATAGTTTTGGAGATATTCTTATTAGGATGTGTACCAACTGCTTTTTTTCGTAAAACAGACTATTTTAATTTCTGTCATTTAAAAGGATTTTTACATCTCCTGTATATCCAAGAAGAAGCATCTGTCCTCTTTCTATTTCAAGATAAACAAAACATCTGCAGTTTAGAAGATGTGCTGTACCAATCGACAGATGACATTTAACCCCCCCCCCATTTGTTTGTGTAGAAAAGCACTTTACACCTAATCCAAGTAACTGTTAAATATTAAATATAAATTAAGCATGGATTTAGTCCTGCTTACTTTTCCTTTGATCTTGGCCTGTAGCTCTTTGTTTTTCTCTTTGTCTTTCTCTAGGTCGAGGTCAGAGCGGCAGGTCACCGACAGCTTCTTTAGCAGACTCTCCATCTCTTTCTTTTGCTCTTGTTTCTGCTCCACCTCCAGCTGTTTGTACTTCCTCCAATCATTGATCACACCCTTGGGTCCTGAGATGGATTAAGTGACTGTTACTGTCATATATTTTGACATTCACAGACAAGTGATTGATGTGGATGAGACAAAAAGTATAAAACAATAGAACACCAGAATTTTGTTGTTGAGAATATTTGGACATTACTTGAGTATATACTGACAATGTTTTCAGGTTTATAAGATAAATGCATGTTTCATGACACTTTTCAAATATTTATCACTGTTTAAAAAGCAAAAAAAGAAATCGATCATAAGTCTTGATGAGTCTTTTAAAGTTTTTTCCTCTCAAATAGTGCCAAGCATACATAAAAATATAGATAAACACACGTGTGTTACCTGTGTTGACAGCGCTTCCATCGGCACTGTAGTCTATCTCGGGATCATTGACACCGGCATCACGGATTGTCTTGCTCTCCCCATCTTCATCCTCATTGTCGCTGCCTTCATCCTCACTGCTGCTGTAGTAGTACTGCAGCTTCTCCCCCAGTATCTTGTCATCCAGAGTAGTCATGGTAACGGCTCACCTGTGGGAAAAACAACATCGAATGCATTAAGTGGATTAATGTACTGCACATTTAAAAACTGGAACGTCTTTCATGCATTTAATACGTGTATAGTACTTAATTCCAACTTAATATTACTGTTTTTAATTGAAATGATTCAGATTAACTATATTTATCTCAAAATGGAATGATGAATAAATCAAGAATGACAGGCATCCAAACTGCTGTAAGATAAGCAGAAAGAGGTTATTAAATAAAAATAAAAACAAACTGGGCCAAGTGGGCTTCGTGGGGCTTATGTAAAGCACATCAGTTCATTAAAGCTGAGCTTTAATGAACCTTTTAAGGTCAACTGATCCGCATCTAATCCTGCCGGTGTGAACAGATGGAGACAAAAGTACACAAACGCTGTTGACAAAGTGCTCTCGCTTTTTTGACAAGACTTTTATTTTTGCCGAACAAATTAGTAGCTGTTCTATTAAATTTCTATTCGATGACAATAAAACAAGTCTACACGGCCATGAATTATAACATGTAAAATAAACCGCAAACAGTAGCTAGAAGGCCTAAAGACAAATCTATCTGAAAATATCAGCTAACTATTGCTTCCCAGCGCTTGAATTACATTCCCTCAGGTGCCTTGACAGTTCCGTAAAAATAATAAATCCGATTATATTTAGTAAGCAAGTGGGACACGAGCAGAAATACCAGGTGCTCGTAAATTGCTTTTAGTAAGTTTAGCTTTAGCCGAGGAGCTAACTGGTTTACATATCCTGGGTTCCGCGGATAACAGCCGGGTTAACGTCAAGAAGACGGTTAATGTAACCGAACACATACTACTTTAATGGTTACTAGTGGACATTTTCTTACCTTGGTTCTGTAGGCAGCTGAAGTTGTAAATTATCACCGCAGGACTGTCCACTTTTACTAATCTGCTAGTTTAGCAGCTACAAGCCACGCCCCCCGATTATGACGCCTTCAAAACTAACAGAAAAATCGGATTTTGAGATACCCGCGCCAGCGCAACGGTTTGCTACAGATTAAGATTTAAGCAGCTAAAATCATTTCAGTATATGGAAGGTAGACAGTTCATCCCTAACGATTAGGGGTAGTAAAAACGGATATTTTTCTCTTAGTTCCCGACGTAGATCACAAAAGAAACTCAAATGCATCGCTGTATTGAAACCCCAACTTTTTAAACAAAATCTCATACATGGTGTGATATGTAAATAAAACCACAATGGAGCTCATATTTAATTGTAATCAGTACAGTGACAATTTGTCAACAGATTCAGGACCTATCCAATAAAGAAATCTGATCATATTTTGGAAAATGATATGTTCATTTTGAAGATATAGGTCAACACACACAGTGAAATATCAACGTTTTCCTCAACTCAGTGTACAGTATATTTATAAACGCAAAAATAAAACAACAGTAGAGTGCACATTATAGAACTTTCAGGGCTACAGCTGTAGATGCTGAAGAAGAAAAAGAACCATGATTAGAAGTAATTAGTGCAAATGTAACCCAAAAAGCACAGATGATAAACCACTAAAGCATCCGACAAAGTTATCCAATAGGCCCTGAAGTTCAGGGGAGCGTGCTCCTAAATCTGATGTGTTTGATAACTTTAACACAATGACTATCATTGGAGAGGACAGTGAAACAGCTAACATTAAAGTTGCTATACAAAATATTAAACGCTTTTATTGTTGTCTAGGTTAGGACAAATTCCAGGACCAAATACTGCTGGTTATGTGAATCAACCACAGTGGTGTATTATTATGTATTGTGTAATACATAATACACCCAACCACTCAAACATTAAACGACTGGAGGAAAACAGCCAAAGCAAATCAAACAGATAAACCTGGAAAACCTCGGGGCTCAGACACAAGGAGCCAAGACAGTCAGTGCAAACATGAGACACAAACAGGCTAAAACATATGCCAGTACATGCACAGCAGGGATATGCTAAACCAGATGTTTTCTCTCAGGTGGAGAACAGTGCAGGGTGGTGATGATGAGTAAGAATGCTGAGGCTGTTCAGACAAGAGTTTAAAGGAAGGAGGAGGAGAACCTGGCTAACCTAAAAGATAGGGACTTCATCCAAAATAAACTGGAGGAGTGCAAATGCTCTCCACGGATGATCAGTCTTCCATTTGGAAAAAGTAAAACAAACAATCTTTTTGCCAGTTGTGTCTGTTTCCTGTTTTAAGTTGACATTTTGTGACCTCTGCGATGGCGGGGACAGAATAAAGGGAAAAAAAGAGAGGAAGTTAGGGAGTCCTGAATGAAGCCCAAGCAAAAAAGATGCATGCTAAACAGGAATAAAAATTCAGACCATATAAAAGACTCTATAGCAGGCAGATCAGGGGGGAAAATACAAGCTCCAAAAAAATCTGGAAATCTTGCAAATATGGCAAGCAGAAGAGGTAAGAGGAGAAGCATGGTCACTGAGTGGTCATCCAACAGGAAATCAAGGAAAAGCAAAAAGTAAGTGCAGAGAAGTCTTCAAGGCAGATGGTTGATTTTAAGTAATTAAGAAGCTTTTCATAGATGAATGTTCAGATCACTGCAAACCTTTCAGTGAGAAACCAGGCGATGTAGCTGTGATGGTACAGCTCCATCTCTACTAACTTAATTGCTTCTTCAAGGGCTTTCAGGACATTTCACACAGACACCATGAAAGGTCTCCAGATTGGTAAACTCATGGTGTATTTTGTTATCGTAACAGAGCCAGAGAGCCCTCAGCTGAGGACTTTCACATCCAGCAAGAACCAAGAACTGGCCCATGAGTCTGTTCTCAAACATTTCTCAGGTGCTGCAACCCCAAACACATCCTGTCCA
>JAOWBL010000004.1:4638162-4671968 GCA_028564865.1 Zenarchopterus dispar | reverse complement strand
TAAAATAAAATAAAATAAAATAAAATAAAATAAAATAAAATAAAATAAAATAAAATAAAATAAAATAAAATAAAGAGCTCTCTGCAAGAGAAACTGTTAGGGAAGGGATCTGGAACATCTGACTGATGTCATTCATTCATTCATTCATTCATTCATTCATTCATTCATTCATTCATTCATTCATTCATTCATTCATTCATTTTTTTATACTCACATAATCCTATAAAGGGTCATTGGGGTCTCCTGGAGTCTGTTCCAGTCTACTACAGTCAAAAGGCAGAGGTACACCTTGGACAGGTCGCCAGCCCATCGCAGATCTGGCAGATGTAAACTGTGATTTACACTTTCTCCTTTTAACATCATTTTATTGTCATATTTATGTCCCTAAATAGTAAACAGGAAAATACCCTGAAATAATGTACATGTAATGTAGCAGAGGGTCTGCTGATAGATACCGATATCCATCGGCATATCTTTTTTTTCTAGTCTTTGATCTTGTTCTTTTTTGCTTCAAACTGCTTTCTTTGGCATTTCTTCAGTAAACACTACTTGTGTTTGATCTCTTAAAGTAATTTTTAGTAATCAGCTTTTTTTAAAAGCTAATTAATTTAAAAAAAGTAACCAGCTAGAGTTATAAAAGCTAAAGGTATATGCATATATAACAATTTATGTTGGAAAACATAATTTACAGCAATTTAAAAAAAAAAAATCTGTACATGGTGGACTGTTTCCAGCTTGTCAAAGAGTTGATTGTGTGCTCATGGCACAGAAATAAATTGTGCAGAGATGGAGGTAATCAGTCACTGCCCAAAGTGAAGCTGTTGCAGAAGAGCCTTGAATTGCAATATGGTTGATGACCAAACCCAAAAGTCCTAAACTGCAAAAAAAAAATACTGAACTTGAGGCTTCAAAGCAAGTTTACAACCCACTGAGAGCCATCACAGTAGCTGCAGATATATTTAATTTATGTTTTGTATGTGGGTACACTGCATTGAAAGTCAAAGTACAGCTTGTAAATTAACAGGATGTGTCTAAAAGCTTGAATTGGTGTTACATCACAATATAAACAGTATGATATTTACCTCGCAGAGGTAAATATACTCTTAGAGAGTTGAGGTTAGGGCATTAAGGAGATAGGCACATAGGAACATCAAATGTTGCAAATTTCAATGTTTCAATTTCTACCCCCCCAAACAACAACAACAACAACAACAACAAAAACACACTGAAACATTTTATCAACACTGCATAGAGGTCAGGTGGAAAAAAATTCCTGAGTTGCAAGAAATAATGCATCTGTGCACGGACAAGTGGTAACCTAATTACACACCACCTTTAAAATGCACAACCAAAATATATCCTATGAAAAACAAAAAAGACCACCAGAGCAGTCACGTGCAGCAAATACATTATTTTTGTGTACTTTTTGGTTAAAGTATCCATGTCAATGTAATATGTATTTTAAATGTGAAAGAAAGTCCCACACTCTGACTCTAGTCAATGAGATTTAACTCCTAAAATTGTATATATTAGCTTACTGTAAATGCAAATGCAAAACACAGAATTCATGCCCATATCCACCAAACCCTACACTTTTGCCATCTAATTCATCATTTTAACTAAATGCACTTTAACCAGCTCCTGTTCCCTTTTAAACAGTTTATTTCTTCTTCTATAATGACAGTCTACAACAGCATTTAACAGCTCCAAACCATTTACTTTAGCATGAAAGTTTTCATTAAACCTTACTTAATAAATGAAAATATGAGAGGTTTTATATTTCTTCACATAGTCTACCACATTGGTTTAGGCTAAGATGTTATAGAATCTGGTGCAAGTGTCCAGTAAACAGTATGTTACTATCCTGTTTATGACGCCTAAAATCAGTTGCATCACTTCTGTCATTTGTCATCACACAATGCTATATGTACACTTTAATATTCATAAAGTCAAACCAGACATTTTGTAGTCAACTTTAAATGTTTTTTTTAATTATGTTAGTACACATATATTGTAAATTATTGAAACAACTTGATGTTAATTCTGTTCTCTTGTGTGTTAGTAGCTGTAGGCAGAGGATGACTGTATTTATCCCTCCAGGTATCTGGAAACCTATGATGGCTCGCTTGAGTACAACTCCACTACTTGCAGGGAGCTCAGACAAGAGATTATGGATGTCAAAGTCTTGACAATGTGAGTAAAAATGTATCATAACTACTCACCGTAATTCGTAAATTTATTTTGAATAGCATTTTTTTTCCCTCTCAGGCCATCATTAGTCATCCAAAAGGAAGCTGTGGGGGGGGGCTGGCTGTTACATCTTCTGCCAGGGCAAGTGATAAACAAGCTAGAGCTGTTCACCAGTTAGTCCTGTGTAGCTGCTGCCTACTGCTTAGCTAAACTTCCTCCTCTGGCTCTTCCAGGCCGAGTCACAGCCAGTTAAAGTGATTTGTTACTACACATAACCGAGTGCCATCCATTCTTTGATGGTGGCTATGCAGTATGGAGAGGGGACAGCTGGTTAATTTTGCTGCATTTAGCAAAGAAAAGTTAATCTGTGCATCGTCAACATAACTATGGTAGTTTACATATAAAGCAATTAAATAAATGACAAAGAGAAAGCATACATAGAGATAAAAGTATAAGGCCACAGACTGAACCTTGAGGGACACCACACAACAGAGGGACTAAAGCAAACACATGATCATATGAACATGAAAAAATCTGCTACTGAAGTATGACTTGAACATGTTTAATGCTATGCAAAAAAATCCAACACAGTTTAGTAGCCTACTGAGCACAATTTATGACATCAATATACTTAGTTCCAAAATAAACTACAATAAATAACCTATTTAACTATTTTGAATACTCATTGTTATCCTAAACAGTTGTTGGGCCTTCAACAGTCCTGAGAAAACCCAACTCCCCACTCGGAGCTAATCCGACTCACTACCGGCAGTAAGGACCAAACCCTAGCTCTCTTTGCGTCGGGACTGAATGGCCTCTAGCAACAGACCCAGTACCCCATACTCTAGGAGTACACCTCCATAAAGTATCCCAAGGGACTCGGTCAAATGACCCTCTGCAAGTCCACTAAACACCCACATTGCTCTTCTTCAATCTGAGATTCAGCGATAGATTGGACTTTCTTCTCCAGCAACCCTGCATAGATCTCATCAGGGAGGCTGAGGAGTGTAATTCTCCTACAACTCGAAACAACATTAATCCAAATAAATAAATAAATAAAAGTGGGGGGATTAAAAAAAAAACCTGAAATTAAACTAAAGGGCCTTGTAGATCCAATACAACATTCATTTTGTTGTCAACACTTCATCTGGATTGTTGTCTTCATCTTTTACTGTAAGTTTCACTATAGCATTCTATAAATAGCATTTGAAGACATTATTTCCAGATTTATTCCATTCTTTTATGAGCCACTTGTGCTAACAGCAGTCTCTGCATTTTCTCTCCTTTATTAAGAATAAGGGCACTGTCCAGTGACCTTTTTGTGCACGTCCCTCAGACTGTAAGACTTTATTGTCGAAGGAGTTCTGGACATTACATAAAGGACCTTGAACAGCGAGAACAGCTGCTGTCATTCTGCCAAGCAGCAAAAAGATGGGACAAACCAGCCTCTCATAACAAATCTCCTTGCCCATTCCTTTTAAAGGAAGTGGCAGTTCAAGGACGGTTATTTAAAACCTGTTTGATGGAGTATTTCATAGAACGGGTCTGCATCAATGGCATCAGTAGAACTATCACATATTAATCAGCAAAGTTTCTGTCTGCTTCGTTGTGTTTTGTGATTTTTTTTTTAAACAATGTCTCTTCAACTTTATATGAGTAGAAACTTAGTTAATTCTTATTTCACAAACATCTGCCTTTCTGCCAGGGTGAAAACCTCAGAGCTGTTTGAGAGATGGCGAAATGTGCAGGTGTGTAAGTGGGAGCAGAACAAGGAGGAGACCAACAACTTTAAGTAAGTACAGCTGAACAAAAAGATGTATGTTTGGGTAACTGGATCCATTAAAATCACTGGACTACATAAAAAAATCCATAAAACCATTGCTTGATTTGAGTACTGATTTTATACTTACATCTTAAACCATCAAAAGATCAAACATGTCATTCTGCTATTTTTGGTCTTGATTCCTGTCAATCAAACTAATTTTTTTAAAATAATTTGTTGCAGGATGTCTCTTTCTCGCTGCTGTAATGCTCCATCATTTCTGTTCACCACCAAGAGGAACACCCCTGCAGGGACCAAGCTGCGGTATGAGGTGGACACCAGTGGGATCCTTCCCATTACCACCGAGATCTTTAAGATGTTCCCAGATGTGAGTTCATCACCTCTTCATGAGTGACTGGTTTTTTCCTGACATTTTTTTTTTTTAAATTTTGAGTTGTTGTTCTAACCCAGGTGACGAAAATCTATCTGTTATCTAAAGCTCTACTGTACTGTTTTTCTGACTTTAATTCATCCAGGATATGCCATATTCAAAATCCCAGTACAAAAAATGTGCTGTGATTGGAAATGGTGGTATCATCAAGAACAGCAAATGTGGAAAGGAAATCGATGCAGCAGATTTTGTTTTCAGGTATGTGGAAAACAATCATCCAGTCTTTGTTTGGAAAAAAGATTGTTCCAATAATATAAGTCAGCAAAAATTATTGCAGATGTGGTTGAAATGCTCATATTTCCTCTTAAAAACTGAATTACATCCTTGTAATTTTGAAATAGTTACGGTTCATAATCTCTAAGTAATGAATTAACCCAGACATTGGTTTTAGAAATAATATTCAAATAACACAGCTTAGATTACAGGAAGCATTCTGTAGTCCTTACCTGTTCAAATATTGATTTTGGTAAGCCTAATCAGATAAACTACAGCGTGAGAGCTTACTATAACTGCCATTCACCATCTGCTCAAATAATCTAAAAATAAAAACACAAATTCAGTATTTGCTTTCTAAATGCTTTTCTTTGGATTTTTTGGAAATTATCCTGTGTTAAAGAAAATATGCTTCAATAAATGGTCAGATGTCAGTGAATACAACAGCTCTGGAGCAAGAATTCAGCTGCTTTAAGACTTGGCTTTTATGCTGGTCTGCAGTAATATAACTGCAAATGTTTCTCATGTTAGACACAGATAAGCAACAATCAGGTAGGATAGGCCAGAATCTGCATTTTTTTCTCCCTTATTATTATTATTATTATTATTTAGAATCAGTCACACTCTTGATCACAATTGTTAGATAATTATTATAAAGCTTATTACCTAGAAATATATATTTTGAAACATGTCAAGTCAAAGTGAAATGAAAAATATAAAAGGCTTTTTCTATTTTTTATTTATTTATTTTTTTTACAGATGTAACATACCTCCCATTAATGAGAAGTACTCAGCAGATGTTGGCACGAAAACAGATCTGGTGACAATAAATCCAAGCATTATAACTGAGAGGTACTGTAACTGTGGATGTGTCTTAGTCTTTACGATTCTTTGATCTATGTCTTCTTGTTTTGTTCTTCTCCGTTTGCTTTGGTCATGTGATACATTTTTCTTTGCAGATTTCAGAAGCTGGAGAAATGGCGGCGACCTTTCTACGAAGTACTCCAGAATTACGAGAATTCCTCCGTGGTGCTACCCGCCTTCTACAACACCCGCAACACTGACGTATCTTTCAGAGTGAAGTACATGCTGGATGATTTCGACTCCCAGAGAGGCGTCTTCTTCTTTCACCCGCAGTACCTGCTCAATGTGCAGCGTTTCTGGGCCGTGCAGGGCGTCCGGGCGAAACGACTCAGCAGCGGCCTGATGCTCGTGACCGCTGCCTTAGAGCTGTGCCAGGAGGTCCACCTCTACGGTTTCTGGGCATTTCCCATGAACCCTTCTGGCATCTTCATCACTCACCACTACTACGACAACGTCAAGCCGCGGCCGGGGTTTCATGCTATGCCGCATGAAATTTTCAACTTCATTCACATGCATACACGAGGGATCATCAATGTACACACAGAGCCATGTACGTGATTCCCCCAGTTTTCTTTTTTCTTTTTTGATTTAACGTGTTTTAAAGAGAGCCGGCTTTGGGAGCGGACACTTATTTGCTCCAACAAGTTAATTGCAACATGCTCGCCACAAGATATTCCTCTTTTTAACGTGTCTTTAACTGCTGTCATGACGCTATGGTGACCTCTGAGCCCTGACCATAGGATGCTTATTTTTATTGTGAAAAGTGGTATTCCTAGTGATGTTGTTCCTGTGATGTTTTCTAGTGGCTCTGCTGTACAGAGGTGTTGTTTTCTACTCAATTTCACAGATATTTACAGTGAAACAGGGCTGCTGTGGGTGTCTTTGTGCCCCTGCATACCCCCTCTCTTCCTCTCTCTTTTTCTTGGACACTGTTGGTGTGGCAGCTTTTAATGTTTGTGCGAAACAAAGTCAGATCCTTGATATTGAGCTAATATTTATCTATATAAAAGGATATCATTGTAACATCTAATTGTCTACTTTTGTAATATATTTCCTATTCACCAGAATGGCTGTGTGAATACACTTACGAGATGGCCTGTTTTCAGTGGCCTACTTTCTTCCATTAAAAATATCCCTCTATATTTGCTCTGAGAAAAAAGAAAGCATAATTGGAGGCAAGCCTTTATTTATTTATTTATTTATTTATTTTCTTTCTTTTTTTTTAAACCTTGTCATGATTTAGACAAAAACCAGACAAATGTTTCAATAAAATGTCGACTGATATTCAAGGTCATCCAATCTGCAAAGCAGCGTAGCGCTGCCGAACAACCCAGCCTCTTGCTGTCATTTCTGTCTTAAACCATTTTGCCTTATGAGGTATCAAACCCCTCTATATGTTACACAATAGACCCCTGTGTTTTACTTATCCACAAATACATTTGGATCAAGTTAGGTACTAGTCTGGCACTTGGACTGAGGGACATTTACTGTAAGAACTGCTCTAATCTTCATTCATGACTATGCGATGCTCTGCATGAATTTGCTCTGGCTTTTGTGTGTGCCTGCTACAATGATCACTGAAATATGTTTACACTTAAGCCTCTACTGATCACAGTGCATTTGGAGATGTGGACACCAAACTCCTCACGGAGAAATTAGCTTGTGGATAAATGAAGTGTCTTGTATTATGCAGATCTCACTAATAATAGGTGCAAAAATGAATGAGGACAGTTGCTGTCTCTCTTTTGAGTTGTACAACCCTTTTATCACTGTTGTGCTGTCTGTCGTTCTACTTTGAACTGTGAAAATTAAGTTTGCACTGAAGAAAATATTTAGGGTTTAGATGCTGGATGGCTGTGCTAATTTATACTTTTTTGTAATTATGTTAAGAGATTTTAAGTTAATATCTTGTCATTCCTTTTTTGTGCTTGGCTGCACTGCATCTTAGTATGTAAGTTAAAAATGGACAAAGAAAAAAAAAAGACAAATGAACTTTGTCCTTTCATAATTTTTAATGTCTCTTTTTTTGTTTCTGCACACCACATGATAATTAATCAAATGCAAATGCCTATTTTTTTTCCCACAATCACAATTTAATCAAAAATGAAAAAGGAAAGGAACCGATCTGTGTACTGAAAGGAAATGTCATATTCAGTTCTTAAGTGACTCCCAAGCTTTCTTTTTATTGTTAATTTGTAAATAAAACTGTTTGAATTTTGTCATGTGTATGTTTGTAGATATGTGGGACTTTGAGAGTAAGTTTTTGTCCGTGTGTGACTGCTTATAGTGTAGGACTAAAAATGAATATTCTGCCAAATAGACAAAATGTCTGTATTATTACTTATTTATAGTTATTCCACAGAGGGTGCATTTTTCAGATGAGTTGTTTTATTTTAATTTGTTCCAATTAAATATAATTAATGGGGGAATAAAATTCATCTCTGATCAAAAAATCAATTTTAATTTAAGGGAATGATCTTCAGTAAGGTAATGGAGGTATGACTTTGCTGTTCTCCATGTTGGTTGGGGTAATCTGATGTTGAAAGATCAATATGACCAAAATGTGCCCTTCACCTAGACGCTGACATTATCAGGTTTCAGATTTCAGCAATAAGGCTAATGGGGTGATTTGGATCATGATCAGGTGAAAGCGTCTGCCAGACTGATAGATGTGAAAAAAAAATGCAGATAAGGGAATTTAATCTGTTATAAAACATATACCGTATTTCTCCTAATTAACGCTAATAGACGCGCCCCCGCCCACAACGCTAGGGTGCAGCTATTATTTTTATCCCAGTTTCGATCACAGTTACGATCAAGAGTTATGATTTGCAGAGACTGACACTTACCTTGCTCAAATCTTTCTTAATCTTATGCAGTATTTCATTGATTGGATATTTAAATTTACAGTGACTGTCACTTTAACAGCGCTTTGTTTACGTTATACATGACGTCAACAAGAGTGCACGATCACGACGCGCTACCTGCCGGTATAATGTAAAACAGGCAAGAGCGGATTTATGAAGTTTGGTTGATATTTGCTATCTGTGGTGTATAGGATTTTTTTAAAAAATTACTGGTATGTAAATATCGAAAGAAAGTGCTGATAAGAAAGTTAATTCTTTAAACAAATTTCGTTGTATGTACATATAAATTAGCAATATGCTACTTGGATGAGCACGATCATTTACCATATTTAACAACCAAATAGAGAATTATTTTGGTAGTTTTTTTTTTTTTAAATAATTCGTGTATGTTAGACATTTTTGTGACACCTTATTGTTTTAAAGGGGAACACTGAAGAACTTGCATAATTAGGTCTTAAATAGAGGCGCCCTGCCTGTCATTTGCTACGCACCCGGGCGCGTTAATTAGGAGAAATACGGTAGTTTTTAAAGAAAGAGGTTACACAAAGATATTATTTTGTTTTTATTAGTTTTCTCTGATTAAATTTGTTAATAATGACTTTTTAAAATCTCTAGATATCCCAGTATTAAGAAATAGATTCATACCTATCTTTATTTAATATTTTTCAACTAAAAAATCTTTTCAGCATTCAATCTGAGAAAAATACAATATCATTTTGCATGTTTTAATTATTTTATTTTGTTACTACATCCCATGTGGGCTAGCTTTCATGTATATAGACGTGAATTCATATATGTCTACATATATACATACACATACTGTATATATATATATATATATATATATATATATATATATGTATATATATATATATATATATATATATATATATATATATATGTATATATATATATATATATATATATATATATATATACATATGTACATACATATATATATATATACACACACACACACACACACACACACACACACACACACACACACACACACATATATATATACATACATTTATATATATACATATATATGGATTCACTTGGAGACTTTCTCTTACTGAGATTTAGACTCACTGCTACACTGTCTGATAGAGTACAGAGAAGCAGTTGTAAACCAGTGTGTATGTTTTTGTTTTCCAGTGTGCGTGTGTATCGGTCTAGTTTTCTGCATGTGTGTGACTGCAGGTAAAAGCAAGCGCCCCCGGCCCGTAAGGCGATCCTGACACCATGAATAATGGAGACTGGTGAGGCAGAGAGGATAAGTTCTCTCTGCAAGGCTCCTTTTTCACAGGGCTTTCTCCTGTGGGTCACGTGACTGCTGAGGTGACAGTAATTTTTCATGAGTAGTGTTTGTCAGTTGCATGTTCATATACAGCTCAGACAGGGAACCACTGGGTAGCCATCCCTGATTCAGAGTCTTCTAAGTCAGCACATCTGCAGCTGTGCACATCTAGGATCCCCTGAACCCCATGATCCCAGAACCTCCCTGCAGCCAAGGGTCAAATGAATTGTCTTACACTATTAGAAACTCTAGGCAGCTCTTACGAAACTAAAAGCCAGGGAAGTGGATGAATAAAAGATGCCGTCGAAACAGAAAAAATCCACAGCTTCAGAGGAAACCGAAGAGCTTGATGATGGTGTGGAGGAAACTGAGCCAACGCTAAAGGAGAGGAGCAACAGTTTGACCCGCAAGGATACCACAAAAAGACAGAAGAGTCAGAAGAAACACAAAAGTAAGGAGCGCTCTGAGATTCAGGAACTCCCAGAGAAAAAGAGGAATGAAGAAGACAACGACAAGGTCAAAGAGAAGCAGAGGAAAAAAAGAAGAGATGATGATGCTGAAGCTGGTGCTGTGATTGAAAGCAAAGATGGTGAGGGTGAGCAGAACAATAATGAGGCCACAAGCAAACCCAAAAAAGAGAAGCTCAAAGAGGAAGTGACCGAGAGAGTCAAGGAGGGCAAGAAGAAACAGAAGAAGAAGAAGTCATCTGTAGAGACTCCAGAAGAAGAGGAGGAAATGGGGTCCAAGGATAAAAAATCTAAAGACGGCAAAAAGAAGAAGAAGTCTCATGACGACGACGATGAGGAGCCTTTACTTGAAGAGCAGGAAGAAGAAGAGGATTCAAAGAAGAAGAAAAAGAAGAAGGGAAAGAAGGGAGCAGACAGTGATGATGATAAAAAGAAAAAGGGGAAAAAATCCAAAACTAAACAAGTGGACTACGCTGCGATCTACCAGGATGAGCTGCTTAACTACCACACCGACTCTTCTGATGGATATGAAGACGAGTACTACAAAAAGAAAGGTGAGGACAAGGAAATTTTAGATGTTGCTTTTAATATAAGTCAATCTCAACGTGCTGATGCATAGATTAATAAAAAAATGAAATAGTTTTTAAATAGTTTAGTGGAATTTATTTAATAAGCAGTCGAGTTTCCTCCAGCTTTCCTCAGCCCTGACTGGGAGCAGAGGGGAAATCCCTCTGTGATTGTTGTGAGCCAAAGCTCAGTTATGTTCCACATGAACGGAGCGAAACAGAGGCCTGGGGGCCAACAGGTGCTGGGTGCCGTCCAGTCTCAGGTGCTGGGAGCTCTGTTGTGGCCACAGGCACGGCTGGGAGCCAGACAAGTCCTCTTGAAGCAAGTCGCAGGCTCTCGATGCAGAGCAGACACTGCAGAGGGGGACAATAGTTTTGTTGAGGGGAAATTCAGCAATTTCACTTTAATAAATAGACTTTTACTTTTTTCTAGTTATTCTGTTAGGCCACACACTCTTCCTAAAGTCAAGAATGATTATCACTGCTCTTAATGCTTTTTTGTTTTTCAGTTCAATAACAGTAATAAGGGAACAGGCCAAAACGCTTGTTGACACAAAGCCTGATTCAGTACTTCGCATATGCACTTTTACAATCTTGTCCTTTGAGATATATTACACTAATGCTTTCTACTTTTTACTGGTTTGGCAAAGGTAATCTTGATTAAATGAAATATCAATAGCTGAAATGCAAAAGCCCCTCTCTGTAAAATAATCAAGTTTTATTTTGTTCTCTCAGGACAGTGCATTTTTTTAGATGGGGGTTTTGCATTTTGGCTACTGATGTGATATGAATTTTTTTTTTTTTAAACTAATGTTAACTAAAGGCACAGTTTTTTTCTAACCTTTAAACCAAGTGCTTCTGTAACAAAGTAATGACTAAGAAAGGGTTTTATGTAAAAATAACTCTGGATTACAACATCCATAGAATTAGAGCAGAGTTCATTTAACCCTAAAAAGAAAACCCTTCTTAGATTCGTGTCACTGGCACTGACAGTTATTGGTGTTTCTGCTGGAGGAGCTGTGAGTACTTAGACATCAGTAGCAATAATGCACGTCTGTTTTATCTGAGTGGCTCATGTCAGTCTCTGGCACTCAAAGGCTCAGTTTTACCAGACCACGCTCTTTCTGATCTTATCAAGTGTCGCTCAACCTCTTTAATCTGGCTTAACAGCTCTTAATTAGGTATCTGTGTCCCGGTTTAATCGACTTGAGTCTAATTGCTCTTTATCACCATTCGTTTCCTCCTTACGGTAACACTTGCTTTTTGTCATTAATCTTAGTGCCTTAATGATATTTGGAGTGAATCTGTACTTATACTCATATGGGAATTCCTTTGTTCCATCCTGACTTTTTTATTAAATTATTTACTCATAATTTGTATATCTTAGACAGATCAAAGTCTACAAGTGCTTAAAATCTACCTCATACTCACTCTACTTTGGTTCGTGTGTGTTTAAGGTTCTCAGAAGAGTTCCAAGTCAAAGACTCACAGCTTCAGCTTCTCATCGTGTTCATTGCTACATAATGGCAATAGAAAAAGACTTTACATTTATAGTTATGAAACTATAGCAAAGTTAGAGTAAAGATTATATAGGCCAAGCCACTGAGTCAATAGCTAGTGCTGACATCCTTCCCTTTGAACATTTCATCTTGTACCTGCAGCAACAAAGGCTACTTCTTTGGCGTGATATTTAAAATGACCTTTAAATGTATAGGAAATATTTTTATCTATCAACTACAAATGTAAAAAATCATAATTACTGTTGGACAGAAATCAAAGTATGATTGAGGGATGCATCATCCGCACACACTGAAAATCTTTTATAATCTTTCAACATCCAAACACTTTAGGAGACGGAAACTGAGGCAGATATTATGTCCTTGTTAAATGAAGACACGCGTGTGAAATGTGAGAAAGGTTTGGCTGGTGTATCATTCCAGACATGGATTCGCAGAAGATGCGCCGTATTGAATTCCCCGGCAGCCATGCATGGAGTGACATATCATGCTCCCTTATTTTTATTGATTATTGGATTCTGTATCAGATGGTGACTGTTGCACACGTTGACATCACTCATTGTTAGACATCATGGAATTTATTACTAGTTTTTATTCTCTCCTTCTTTATTTAATATCAGTCCTTTCTTTTTTTGCAGTGTATGAGGTGGTCACGGTCACAGGTGATGTTAAAGGAGCTGGGACTGACGCTAATGTGTTTGTTACTCTTTTTGGAGACTATGGTGTCTCGCCCAAGGTTCACCTGGCAAGCAAGTGAGTTAAAAAAAAAAAAAACAAAAACAAAAAAGAACAACCTGCATGTGGTTTTCGAAATTGTAATTAATTTGTGTTCTTTTTCAGTTTATGTTACCAGTAGACTTTGTCACTTTAGTGCCTTTTCAAAGTCAGTCATTAACTTGGAATTGTTTTTATTCTTTTTTGACCCCTCAGCACAGAAAAGAGGTATTTTCTAATCACTCTGCAAAAGGATGGTTATGAGTCTGTCCTTGTGTTGGGTTGAATTGTGGATACAAAGCTGTATGAGAGAATTCCCGTTCAACATTAACCTGATGACAACAAACCAGAAGTCTTCTGGACTACCTGAAAAGAGATCAACTTCTTTTACATTAGAAAAACAGACTATTTTTACGACAAAAGTTTGCTTGTGAAGTGGGAATCTCTCTTTCATACAGTTGAAGAAAGTGTTGGACTCAGAATATCTGGAGTAAGGGGGAACCGTGTGGCATGGCTGGTCTTCTTTTTCATTTAAGAAGAAATGAAAGAAGACCACGATGTCATTTATGCAGATGATCAAATGACTCTCGGGGGTTCTTATCAGCTGCAGGCTTCCTTTATCTTAGCACTCATTGATTGACAGATAGGGTTACCTAAGCAGCGTATAGGATGTACAAATTTATTGTCAGGCACTCTTGGACATGTTACCTACACCTGGTCTTATTCATCCACTTCAATCAGCATCAACATGCCTTGTAGTCAGGTCTCCACGGTGTGAGACCGTCGTGCAGTTCAGCTGGTAACTATCATGCACATCCATCCATGATTACTTTTTTTTTTTTTTTTTGTAAAACATCCTACATAGTAAGGAGTTTCACCTTACTCCGATATGCACTAGGTCCTACCTGTATTGTGTCATGATCAGCTGTAATTTCATGACCTGATACAGGTAAAGGAGGATTTTTATGTCTTCCAGCATATTTGCCCCGCTGAAAACCGAGGCAGATTAAAAATGCAAGTCTTTGGAAATTCAGTGTAATTACAACATAACCAAATTGCATGAATTCCAAAGTTTGCAGTGAGTTGCCCTTTTGCATAACGAATATCTCCCCATCATTCTCTTGCAGGTGATTTAACATGAAGAATGAGGTCATGTATTCGTGTGTGTTGGACAGCGTTTCATTCTTGGCAGTCTATCGCAGCATATGACACTCTGCACTCTAATTATGTCATCCTGGGCTTTATCTGTGGCTTAAATATTTCAGAGAGAGGGGAACAGATGGAGATGTGGGTCAGACACAAAGCCAGGTATTCTCTGTTAATGTAAAAGAGGGTGTCTGATTTGCAGTCTCTGTCAGAGGGGGTCTGATACACTCACATGCCCAGTTCATCTCTGTGAGGGGTACAACTATTGTACACAAAGAGGAAGAGGGGCAGATGAAGCAGCAGTCCCTACCGAAGGTTTCAGATTACACCACTGCCGGGAGACAGCGAGGGTCCCCTGAGTCGGATCTGTCTGGGGATGCCATTTACTGATCGAGAGCTCATCTATCCTGAACCAGTCTCTCTTGATTAAATAGAGGATATTACTAAATGACTCTTTCCAACAAGTCTAATATTTTTCCCATCTCTTCAATTAACAGAAGCCGGACTGCATTTGAAAAAAATAAGACAGACGTTTTCCGTATCAAAACATACAACGTGGGGCCTGTAAAGAAGCTGAGGTATTGTGGCTCTCCTATCTATATAAATAAATCCAGCCTGTGAAAAATACCTCTTTGCTGTTTTTATAAATGGGCCAAATACAAATAATACACAGCTAGGTCCAGCTATACCTGAGACAAGTTAACAGCAGTTTACGTAGACCACACCACAGGAACATTTCTCACTTTTTTTCCCATCTGACACTGCTGTCCATCCAGCGATTTCAATCAGTGACAGTTAAGCCCCATCTGTTGTTGTGAGTTAGTGTGTTTTTACTCTAGAGGAGGCAGAGTTACATTACAGCTAGCAAACATGCAGAAGTTTCTATGCGCAGAAATGCTGAACTGTTACTGAGAAATAAAGAGCAGGGAAGAGCAATCCCATCACATACATTTAATCTCTTTTCATTGCATCATTAGTACACAGGGTTCCACTATGTCAGACACGAAATGCAAATGTATTTTTAAAGAGCTGCAATTCAAAGTGGATTATGGAAGTTATTTTCTCAAGCTATTACTCCACAAAAACCCTCATACAAAGCTTTAACCTTGAATATATTGGAGGAGTGTGAAGCCGTGTGTTTTTCTGAGATGTGATTATAAAACCAAGCTGGACATACACAAACGTCACTCCCGAAGCACAGTCCAGGCTTTTAAACGTGAAGTTAATCATTTTGGACACTGAAACCCACAAAACCGCAGTCTTTGTTCGGTATTTACTCCTGAAGAAATTCAAATAAGCTAAAAGAAAACGCTTATCTGATCTGATATGACAAGCCCATTTGAGATTGCCTGTGGGTAGAAACCATGTCCTGCTCTGACTGTTGATTTCCCTAGGATCGAGCATGACAACACAGGGATGAATGCCAGCTGGTTCCTGGACAGGGTGGTGGTGACCGACATGAACCGGCCCCATCTGCGCTTCTATTTCGCCTGCAGCAACTGGCTGAGCCGGGAGGAGGGCGACAACCTGTTTGTCAGGGATCTGCTGGGCAGCCTTAACCCCATGGATGTCCCAAAACGTAGGCCGCTCGACAAAAGCATAACACAAAGCAGACAGCAAGGTTCCCAACAGTTATTTAAGTTTAAAATGCAGACACATTTCAGGGAAACTGCTGGAATTAAACCTTGTAGATTTTAATGGAAAGAAGCCAATGTACTTCTTGGATTATCAGCGAGTAAATCCAAGTACTAAATAAATCCACCTCAATCTAACAAATACAAACAAATTCTTAAACAAAAGCGGAAATGATAAAACAACGTGACTAAGCAGCTACACGCCCTGGTGCTTGGTAGCCTGCAGATTTTCTTACGATTTCAGGTTGTAACCGAATGCCATCAATGTAATCCGCAGGTAAAACCAGTCCCTATGCCCTCAACTGCAATCTGATCTCATGTCTTAGCACCTGCAGTCAATGAAGTACAACTTTGTGAAGACACTTTGGTATAAAGGAGAGGCAGGAACAATACAGCTGTTAAAAAAAAACAGACGCCCACTGTTGTAAATATTTAATGTGGAGTTAGTAATATGAGAAAAGGCCCAAGCGCAGACTTGAGGCAGGCTGAGGCATTTATCGGAAAAAAAAGGGAAAACAAAAGATGCTGCGGAGCAGGGCATTCATAAGACAGTTCACAAGTAAACTGAAGGCACGATAAACAGTCTGGCCAGAAAAACAAAACGGGAACAAACAGCAAGAAAGCATTTAAAAACTAACCATCTCAGAGTTCTTCAGAATGAGAGAGGACCAATTTGTTGTCACTACTTATCGCTACCTATATTTATCATTAATAATAAGTAGCACACAACAGATTACCATTTTAGGGTGTTTATAAACTGTTTTTCATAGATCATTCTGGTCTTGATTTAATACATTAATCCCATCTCTTACAGTGAATAAATATATTGTGAGTGTGTTCACTGCTGATATGAAGGGAAGTGGAACTGATGCTGACGTCTTTCTGAATATCTTTGGAGAAAATGGTGACACAGGTATCATGGGAAGGATTCCCACTTTTAATGGTTGCATCAATGCTGTTTCTGTGATTTCAGTGTCTGATTCTCATTTGGAAATGGTTTGTTCTTTATGAAAGGAGAGAGAAGACTGGACAGTGGCAAAGACAACTTTGAGCGGGGCTCAGAGGACAAATTCACGATGGAGGCTCCTAACCTGGGAAGGCTGAAAAAAATCACCATAGGTCACAACAATAGAGGCTCATCTGCTGGATGGTTTCTCGATAAGGCATGCACAGCCAGAGCATGCATGCTTTACGTTCATGGATGTGCATCCATACTTAAAAAAACAAAACAAAACAAAAAACCTTACGATCAGATGTAATCGTACTTTCCCTACAGGTGGTGATAGATGACATGGGAAATAAAGAAATGTATGAGTTCCCAGTTTTTCGCTGGTTTGCCATGGATGAAGGTGATGGCAAAATACAAAGAGATGTGTTGGTTGGATCCATGCAGCCAATGGGTGAGAAAACATAAGCTATTTCCCACTTATCTAAAATTAAACATGTGAACTAAAACTCTGTACAAGTTTTAATACTTCATGTTTCTGGTTTGGGTTTGGTTAGTTCATCTTTTATTTTGAAAGTCTGTCTGTAGTTTGCTTTGACCTGTTTTACTCCCCTTACCCCCCACTGATAAATTGGTAACATTTCATGTATTTTCTGTCTGCTCAGGAATTGTCTACAATGTTCAGGTGATGACTGGAGACATAAGAGGTGCAGGGACCAACTCCAAGATCCATATGGTCATGCATGGTTCCAAGGGCTTAAAAAACAGCGGCAAAATTTTCCTTGAGGGTGGTGCTTTCGAGCGTGGTCTCATTGACATTTTCAACGTGGAGATTTGTGAATTAATCAGCCCCCTAAGCAGAGTCACAATTGGGCACGACAACGGAGCTGTAGGTGCCGGATGGTACTGTGAAAAGGTATTTTTGTATTCCTTATTAGTCAGACAATGATTATTAAAGTGTGATTCATGGATTAAGTGCTCCTTATCCTTCCAGGTGGTAATATACTGTCCGTTCACGGGCGTAGAGCAGACGTTTCCATGTGGGATGTGGTTGGATGAGGACGAGGCAGATGGACTGATTGAGAGGGAGTTGTATGAGATGGTGTCCCTCAGGCAGAAAAAACAGAAAAGTGGGTAGTTTTTTTAAAAACGTAATTTCTTACCAACTAAAAGAACAGCAAATCTTCAGTACTCTATGGATGTAAAGATAATATAAGTCACATTTTATTCAACTTTTTGCCCGGCTTAGTACCACATCCTCTTTTTCTCCACGCTAGAATACCCATGGTCCTTGTGGATTTGGACCTCGGACATAAAGGGCGCAGGCACAGATGCCCAGGTGTTTCTCCAGATCTATGGAGAGAAGGGGAAGTCGGATGAGATCAAACTGGAAAACAATTCAGACAGCTTTGAACAGGGACAGATTGATAAATTCATGGTAAGCCTTGGATCAGCTGCGAAAACAAGAATATTGTTCGTTTATCACACTGATCCACACTGAGCTCTTCACAAACTCAGTTTTCATGTATCTGATGATACTTCACACTTTTGGGATCGCTGCAGGTTGAAATGCCAGACATAGGAAAACTGCGAAAAATACGGATCTGGCATGAGAAGAGACATCCGTTTGCTGGCTGGCATTTAGCGAAGGTGAGACTGTACTCGGTCTGTCTGCTTTGTTAGTATAAACCGTCACCTTTAAAAGATTAAACTTTTAATCTTGTGCTTGAGGTTTTTATTTGGTCACTTCAGTAGAACTACATTGTATAGCTATTACAAAAAAAAGTTACAATATTTATTATTTGATATTCTCCAGCAACCCTCTAGAGTTTAAATTTTGAAATTTCAAGTATTTTATTGCCCGCACTATAAAAGGTTAAGCTCCTTTAGTGTCTGTTTCTTTGTGCAAAATTGAACTTTATATTTTAGCCTGACTAGTAGGTTGAAACTTGTCATATAAACTGAATTCTTTACAAAAGCAAGCATAAGCAATTCACTTTCTGTATTGCTCTAATTACCAGATATTACCAAATTGTTATGATAAACTCTGATAGCACACATACTAACCCCCTCACCCTCACCCCCAAATAAATATAATTTAAAAGAAAAGAAAAAACCCTTTGCTTCTAGTAGTTGTAGTGTAGTATAGTAAACACTACAGTATTAACGTTCTCTTATAACTTGGTTCCCAGAACTTTTTCCTTGCAATTAAGTGGGACAACAAATAGCTTGTTAACATCATCATTGGAGAATATCAGCTTGCTGCATTTAATCCGTGGCAAACAGCCGCTTCACAGAATAGCTGACCCTGGATGTATTCTCACTGGTGCAGTTTTGATTTATCTCAAAGGAAAACGCATGAACCAGAGGTGCAGATGGGAATGTGTGATGACGCATGAGGCTGTGACTTTCCACAGGCAACTTTGCTCAAGACGCTGACCATGGACAAATATTCTTTTGAATGTGGACGTTGGCTGGACATCAATGAAGATGACAATGAGATCATCAGAGAGCTTCCAGCTACAGGAGCGCTCATTGATGAGCCGCTGCCTTGTAAGCAACACTTTCAACTTGACATTTACTGATCTGCAGTCCAGATACTCAGTTCTGAGTAAATGTGGCGTGCATCTTTTCTTTTTCTCTTTTTCAGTGATAAAGTATCGCGTCACAATCTGCACTGGCAACGTCAGCGGCAGCGGCACCGACGCCAGCGTCTTCCTCAATATATTCGGTGACCTCGGTGACACGGGGGAACGCCTCATGTTTATGAGTAAAAACAACGTCAACAAGTTTGAAAAGGGAAATGTAAGTGGGTTCAAATGAGCACATTTACTCATCGATATTGCTTTAGACATGTCCCGCCGACGTCTTTTCTCTGCGTCGTCCCCCAGCATGATGAGTTCATCGTTGAGTCAGTGCTGCTGGGACAGGTGCGCAGGGTTCGAGTTGGCCACGATGGCCGCGGTGGAGGCTGCGGTTGGTTCCTTGACAAGGTGATGGTCAGGGAGGACGGCCAGCCAGAGTCCATGGCCATTGAGTTTCCCTGTTTCAGGTGAAGCAACATTGCACATGATTTGAAATTTTAGGATGTAATTTGTTTGAAATTTGAGAACATTAACTTTTTTTCTGAAAAAGTTAATGTTCAAGTCAAGATCCCTTCTGGAAACTAAAAACCAGAGCGATGGAGAAAAAGTCCTCCAGCCTCAAACATAAAAACCTAGAAAGCTGGAAAACCCATGAAAGAAATTATTGTAACTATATATCACATTTGCACCTAACTAAAACATGGCAGCTGTTCTCACAGTTATTACTATTCTCTGGTTTTATGGTTTTATTATATCATTTATGATACATTGGCCTAATAAAGTGTCCAAACATTCTTGGTAGGTTTTTAATGCCAATTTTGAATTTTTTAAAGTCTTTTTGAGCAGTTTCTTCTTTCTTGCTGAGTCTAAATCATTCCCTCACACCTCCACTTGCATGCATTTTGGTGTCAAAATGAGCTTATAACCTTTAAATAGTTAAATGTTTATGTGTCATAAACTGAGCCATTCCCCACTGTTTCCAGAGTCAACAATAAGGTAAATTAACCACCTACTGCCTGTAACTTCATTATTAGTGCAGAAACATAAGAAAAATCTTGTATTTTTGCCAAGAACAAAGTAATTATTCACCCATGGCTGCTCATTTGAAGAAATACAATTATGGCTTTAGATTTTTCATGTACAGAAGCTACTTTTTTAAGTCACAGAGGAGGGAAGTGGAGGATCCAAACTGAGCAAGAAATTTTATTTAACTAAATGAAAGGATGGATGTGGCAAGAGAAACGAGAGAAACCTAAAATGTGAGTGCATGCAAAACAGAAATAGAAGAACTGGCATGTGGACAAAGAAAAACCCCAAATCCAAACACCATGCAATTAAAACTGAATTTCTCTCTGATTGTCTGGACTGAAATCCATCCAAGCACCAGCCAGATGGACAAAATGACCCCAACAACTCCACCATTAAGAGCTCCGATAGTAAATTGGCCATGTTCAGGCTCACTGGCTCTCAGGTGGCATGTGTTTAAGTAGTTAGGTGACTGATGGAGAAGTTTGCCTTTACAAATGGACACTAAATACATGCGGCCAGCCAGATCTTTTCCTCCGTAACTGGAGTCAAACCACAAGGTTAGGGTGCAGAATTACTTCTGGAAAAAAGACTCTCCCTTCCTCTCTGTCTTGTTAATTCGAGCAGGTTTGGTAGCTTTAAATGAAGAAACAAAGGCAGAAAAAGCAGCTTCTTTGTATTATGTGGTTACAGTATTTTTTTTTTTGTAAGATATATTAACATCTAGTTGATTCCGGTTGTCTGACAGGAAAGTACAGAACAAAACCCCCCTAAGCAGTTAGAATTAATAGTTTTCCCTTTATGATTTAATTTAACCTTTAAGCCTGGCAAAATATTATTATATTACAGAGGTCTGGTTTATATTTTTTTTGCTTGGGTATTATTATTGTCATTTCTTTTTGTATCGTTTGAGTATATTGACTTATGTCAGTTTGTTCATATATTTTTTTTGTTTTTTTAATTTTTATAAACGGTGCCATTTTATTCACAACGTTATTATAATAAAGTAAGTTGTTTTTAACAAACGTGACCATTTTCCTCAACGTTAAAAGGCATAAAGGTTGGGTTTACTTTAAGTCCACTGCAGACATTTATCAAATGATTTTTCTCCAGGTGGTTAGACCAAAATGAAGACGACGGCCAGATCGTCCGCGAGTTAGTCCCAGCTGGAGATGGCCTGCGTCTCTTTAGTAAGTGAAAAGAATAAATACAATTAAATAAAAATTCATGCAGATTATCAAATGAAAACCAGTCATTTTTCTCTTACTCAGATGTCGGCTACCACATAGCAATCAAGACAGGAAACGTGAACGGGGCCAGCTCCGACTCCAAGGTGTTTGTCAAGCTGTATGGAGAGAAATGCGACACTGACAAGGTGATACTCGCAGTTTCTGACAACGACCTCAGAAACTACTTTGAGACAGGACGCACTGACATCTTCACCCTCGAAACCTTTGACATCGGACAGGCAAGTTTCACCAGACAGACATATGGCTCTGGAGAACACAAACGCACACTTGTGTTTCCTAACAGGGTTTTATCCCCCCCCCCCCACCCCCACCCCCACTCCCATCCACCCATGTTCTTCTGTGCTGGCAGATTAACCGACTCCTGATCGGTCACACCAACGAGGGCTTGCGGGCCGGGTGGTTTCTGGACAGCGTGCAGATCTCGGTGCCGATTCACGGGAAGCAGTACATGTTTCCAAGTCACCGCTGGCTCTGCAAGGATGAGGCTGATGGGAAAGTGGAGGTGGAGATCTACCCCAGCGAGATCTTAGACATTGAAAAATGTAAATGGCAAGCGTGTGGGAGGCACCTCACTGAGTTCACGAGTTTATGTGTAGTAAGAACTGAATATGAGTTGATCTTTTTCTTCATTTTGACTGCACAATCTTCCCTTCTGTCACCATGCTCTAACACCTTCTCCATAACAGTGATCAACTATGAAATAACAGTGGTCACAGGTGATGTCCGTTTTGGTGGAACCAATGCTAATGTCCTCTGTCAGATCTATGGAGAGAACGGAAAAACTGAAGTCCTCACCCTGAAAAGTCGCTCCAACAATTTCGAACGTGGCACCACTGAGATCTTCAAGGTCTGTGACAAGCCTTGTGATATGTCAATATCTGCTGGAGGAATGGTGTTTCTGACCTGAGTTCTGTCTTCTTCCCACAACCCAGATTGAAGCTCAGGATGTTGGAAAGATCTATAAGATACGCATCTATCATGATGGGACGGGGCTCGGGGACGGCTGGTTCCTGGAGACAGTGGACATCAAGCGGTTGACGATGGCTATGGTCCAGGTCGAGGTGAAAAAAGAGGAGACGACCAAGAAAGACAAGAAGAAGGACAAGAAAAAGAAGAAAAAAGAAGAAGAGGCGGAAGTGGAGCTAATTGAGGAGCTTCGGGAAGTGGTGGAGACTTTCTTTTTCCCTTGTAACCGCTGGCTGGCCAGGGATGAGGAGGATGGGGAGATTGTGGTTGAGTTGCTGACTGAGGACAATGAAGACTTGGAGAGTGAGCAGAGCGTGACTGTGCTGTGTTGATATGTCATATGTGCTGCTAATGTTGCAGATAATTAACTGTGTTTTCCTTGTAGTAAACTCCTATGAAGTTCACGTCTTCACTGGGACGATGTGGGGGGCGGGGACTGACGCCAACGTGTACATCAACGTATACGGAGAGATCGGCGACACAGGAGAGCGGTGGCTGAGGAAATCAAACAACCTGAATAAATTTGAGAAAGGCCAAGTAAAAGGCTGAGTTTTAAGAATTTTGAAATCTAAGCTCTTATTGTGTATAATGTGCGTAGTAGTTTCCTTCTTTCCATTCTTGTTAACTCATTAATAGAATAAATCTGATGCTCCTCATTTTGGCTCAATCCAAAGTTTAAAAAAAAGAAAAAAAAGCAGACTATGACTTACCAGCACTTTTGCAGTGATAGAGGATGAACATATTATTTGTTTATTAAAAACATGTGAACAGAGTTTGGTTTTATAATTGTTCATTGATAACACAACTGTAGGAAACCAATTTCCCCTCCTTATTTACTCTTGTTGAAGAGTGTATGCGCTGGTTTTAACACAGCGTCATTTAGCAGTTTAGGTGCTAAAACCTAAATTCACAACACATTCTTAAAACTTAAAACATGTTTTTGCCTCAAGCCTAAAATTGAGATACACGCAGATACATATATCATGTATGAATCTTTGTCTCTCTTGCTGTCAAGTTCATGTGTGGTGAACCATTGCGTTTTTGTCTGTGTGACCTAGGAAGATATTTTCAGCATCACAGCAGTCGATCTGGGGATCCTGAAGAAGCTGAGGATCCGACATGACAACAGCCAGGCCAGTGCTGGCTGGTTTCTGGACAGGGTGGAGATTGTAGACGAAAAAGATGACACAACGTGAGTCAAGGAGATGTCAGGAAGAGAGTAGTGACCCACCAGGACTTTGATTCTGATGCTGAACTGCTTCTTCATACATTCAAAGTGTTTTGTTTTTTTTTTTTAAGAAATTGTTTGATCAATCATTTCGATATATATTGTCACTGAGTGTTACCAGTTCAATAACACGTTTTCCCCCCCCCCTCCCCCCCCCCCCCCCCCCCACACACACACACACACACACACACACACATACACACATCAAGTCATATTGCCAACTTAACATCTGCCATACACAGAGCTCCACTGTGTGGTGCAAAATGGTACCTGACACTACATCACTTGTAGGTCCATCAAAGTTCTGAAAGGACTTTTTTTTTTTTTTTCTGGCCTTTTGTACAGCATTTCGCAATTTCTTTTCTGTTTGGTATTTTAGGTACTTTTTTCCATGTAAACGTTGGCTGGCTATTGATGAGGATGATGGACAGCTTGCTAGGGAGCTGGTCCCTGTGGACGAAGCCTTCATGAGGAAGGGTGATGACGATGATGAAGAAGACTCTGAAGCTACACTTGGACTGGAACAGAAGGGTGAGCGCAAGTTACGGCTTCTTAAAGAAAGGTGCTTCGAAGTTGCTTTTCCACCAGCTGCGCCTTTTTGTAAATGAATCAAAAAAAGGAAATTAATTTTGCATTTGTCACAGCTATGTCAACAACATACACGGTGAGGGTAAAAACTGGTGACAAGAAGTACGCAGGAACAGATGCTAATGTCTTTATGACCCTGTACGGCACCAAGGATGATACAGGTAGCATTTTAGAGCATCATTTTGTGTTATATTTTTTAGCGTTTTGGACTTTTAAGTCACTGAGTCATTGCTACAGGTATCATCAACATGAAGGCTTCCAAGAATAACAAGAACAAGTTCGAACATATGATTGATGAGTTTATTGTGGAAGCCGTGGACATTGGACCCCTGATAAAGCTACGCATTGGACACGACAACTGTGGTAGAACGACACATAGTTTTGGGCTTCACGAATAAACCAAAATGATTCTAAATATGCATAACTACCACATCTATTCATGGTCATTTTTAAGGTGGAGGATCAGCAGGCTGGTTCCTTGACTGGATGGAGATTGATGCAAAGTCTCTTGGACAAAAGCTCCACTTTCCATGTGGCCGTTGGTTGGATAGAGGGGAGGATGATGGAGCCATTGTCAGGGATCTCTTCCCCAACCCTCTACAGACAGAGTTTTACACACCGTGTAATTTACATTGTTGCAATAATATGTTTTACATCACAGAGTGATTACAGAGATTTCCCATTTTATGTGCTTAACTCCCTTTGGTCTTTTTCTTTTTTCTGTCTAGTTGTTCCTTATGAGATAAAATCCTTCACGAGTGATGTATTCGGTGCTGGAACTGACGCAGATGTCTTCATTGTCCTGTATGGAAGAGATGCTGTATGCACTGAGCAAAAGTCTCTGTGTGTCAACAAGAGGGAGAGGAGAATGTACTTTGAGAGAGGGGCTGAAGAAATGTTCATTGTTGAGGTACAATGACAATGTGAGGCTATCAATAAGCAGAAGTTCATTCATCCAGCTTTGGGAACCAGAACTGCAAATGTATCTTGTGTTTTTCAACTTTTGTGAATAATTATCGATGTATCCTAATGTTATGCAGCTAGAAGATGTGGGGGATGTGATTGAGAAGATCCGGATCGGCCATGACAACCGTGGGGTCAACCCAGGCTGGCACCTGGACAGAGTGGAGATCAGACGTCTGCTGAGGAAGGGGAAGGTACTGCCCACAGAAGCATGACACAGTAGTGTGCAATCTGTCAGCTGAAAGATCAAATGAAAGATTTTTTTTTTTCCTAATTAGATGCTAATCTGACATTACAATTGAGCGATGAGATGAAAAGACGCAGGAAGGACCCCCCCCTAGAGTATGGACACTAATGGTAGTGGATGAGTTTAGTAGGAGGATGTGACTCTGCATGAAACTCTTCAGGCATCATGAAGAGGTGGAGATGAGGAGGAGGAGGGCTGTGCCAAGTCAGTCTTAGGGACAATAATAAACCAAGGATGAGTTTAACAAAATAACAGGGATCAGGCAAAATTAACTTTAAAAAAAAAGTGGATACAAAGACTATTGAACCAGAATAGTGTCACCAAAATTAAGAACAAGTTTGACAGTGTGGAAAAACAGAATTGGTGAACAGAATTGGGCAGAAGGCCAAGACTCCCTGTGATGTGAGCATGTGAGATGAAACACGTTTCTTATGAACCAAATGTTTCAGCTGGAACTGGATATTTAATTGACACCACTCTTGTATAAAGATTCGAGGTTAAAAAACTCAAACCTGGTGACATGTAACTATTACTTTATTTCTAAAGAAATTCTTTACCTCTCCTAGTACTGGATGTAACAACAGACGTGCATGTCCCAACATCCCCTGACACACGTTCAGCTCCATTTGTTGTCAGTAGGGGGCGATGTTCTCATGAAAGAGTGACTGAGCTCCACTACTACTGGTTCACTATGATCTCATATTCTGAGTCAAAGCTCATAAAAAAGCAAAGCGTTACCTTACAGTTCACCTCTTCATTCACGCCTTCTCTTCTAAGACATAAACACAGAAACTGACTCGCAGTGTTAGCATGTGTTTCTCTTTGCAGGGTTCAGAGACGGTCATATTCCCTTGTGAACGCTGGCTGGCCAAGTCGGAGGATGACGGAGAAATAGTGAGAGAGCTGGTGCCCTCTGACATCATCACTGAGAAGCTTTCCAGAGACGGCAGCCTGAAAGTGACTGAGGTTGAGGTGGAAGATGCCTTAGAGAGTACGTTGTCCATACTATCCTGAGCATTACTTTACTTTCAAACCTAGATACAAATCTTTCTCTGTACTTCACATTCCTAAATGACTCTCTGTTGTGAAAGCAGAACCAAAAGATAGATAATCCCTTTAGTTTTACCTTTGTGCTTGTCATAATTATTCTCCCCCACTACAGCTCATACATACAAAGTGTCGGTGATGACAGGCGACGTGCATGGAGCTGGCACCGATGCCAACGTCTTCCTCACGATTTATGGGGACCTAGGGGACACCGGGGAGAGAAAACTCAGAAAGTCAGAGACAAACAGCAACAAGTTTGAACGGGGATCTGTAAGGAAGCCTCCCATTTGTGACTCTCTGTTGTTCTTACTCTAGTTCCACGTAAATGACGACAAAAGATGTGTTGCTTACAGTCTAGACAAACTATTCTGACACTGTAAATAATTTCAATGAAAAACTAAAGAAATTTGCAGCAAATAAAGCATAAAAGACAACTTCAAAACAGTTCTGCTCATATATTACATTTTATTTCTTTTGTCATTTTTTTTCTCCTCACAGGTGGATAAATTCACCATAGAGGCAGTTGACCTTGGCGAAGTTTTTAAAATAAAAATCCGCCACGATAACAGCATGCTGAGTCCTGAATGGTACTTGGACCAAGTGGAGATAGTAGACATTGACACGGAGGAGGTCTTCCTCTTCTTATGTGAACGCTGGCTCTCCAGGAAAAGGGAAGACAGACGTATTGAAAGAGTCTTTTATGTTAAGGTAACATGCACAGGGTATATCTGTTGGAGTGCATCTGTGCAAACAGAAAAATGATGCAGTGTGTCTTAAAAAAATGAAAAGTGCACAATAATTAAAGCTTTTTCCACTAACAGTTTTCTTAGTTTTTACCTAACATTTGTACAAAACTTTTTTTTTTTACAAAACTGATTTCTTATGAACTTTCTCCCAATTGAAGAGTAAAAGTAAATTTTTCTTTCTACTGCTGATGACAAATTTTTCTGTCATTTTCATTTTAATTTCAAAGAACAAAACAGGTCTGCCAAAATTATTTGGATTCCTTTACTGTGTAGCTTGTCAGTATCAAATTTCATCAATGTATTTGATGAAATAACTGTAAAAGAATTTTTTGTTTGCAGTTTGTTCAACAGTTTTTCCTTCCATCTTGGCCAAAATTATCATTGGGCACAAAAATATTCCCAGTATAACCACTTTTGAGTGTGGATGCAATGTCTGGCAGGCACTAACTGGCTATTTAATAATATTGTGGGGCAACTAAAAGACTAAAAGTACTTCAATTTAATTATTAAGTGTTCTGAAGTTTTCTGTGTTATTTTAAGAAGCTCTGAGATCAGATGTTTTTAACAGAAGCCAAGATGTGGCTTTTCAATTCGAGGGCTATCTTTATTTTCCTGAGGCAGAATATATAAACGAACCGCTCCAAAAATCACATAGATGATAAAAGAGGTATCAATATCTTACAGAGGATGAACTTTGCAACTAAATTACCCAAAAATAGTCCACAGTAAGTCTTTTCACCTTCAGCATTTTTCTTCAGGAAAAGATGCACTTGGGTTCTTTTCTTATTTTCTCTGACTGTAGTCATCCCTGCCAAAATGTGCAACATGGTGTGGCAGGTTTAGTGTGCAGACAGAAGTTTTTGTGACACAGTATGCCACTACATTACCCGGCTCTCAAAAAGTAGTCTGTGAAAGCTTAGAGAAGTGTAGCTCGGCATATTGCTTTCATAGTTTGGGATGACACTTAAAAAAATGTCACACACTTAAAAATAAACTCCATCTCTGCAGCATTTGCTCTTTCCACCTACTCTCACTTAGAGACTGTTCTTTTCATGCAAAAGTCACCTCATACAAAATGTAAGCAATGAGTCTCAAGCACGGCTGGATGCCTTTATGTTTAAAAGTAAAGAGTAAAAAAAAAAAAAAAAAAAAAATAGTCTGGCTACTGTCAAATGCAATCAGGTGAAAGGCAGGGTAACACCCTGGAAAGGTCAACAGTCCATTGCAGGAGCACAATTCAGATAAACCATATACACTCATTCCTATGGGCAATTTAGAATCACCAATCATCCTAACATGCATGTTATCAACTACGGAAAGAAGCTGGGGTACTGATGGAAACATAAACACGGGGAATACATGCAAACTCTGCACAGACAGACCCCTGCTGGGATTCAAACCATTAACCTCCTTGCTGTGAGTCAACAGTGCGAACCAGGAAGTGTCCGTGCTGCCCGCTGCTCTACTCGGTCACATTTAACAGCCCTGTTACATCAAATTATCTGCTAGCATTTTTCTCTGCATCACTGACTGCGTTGTGTGTATTTCAGGGTTATGAAGGGGTTAGAGAGAGCCTGAACAGTAAAAAGGCCTCAGTCCTGAATGTGAAAAGCGTTGACAGTAACATGAACAAAAAGAACAAGAAGAAGAAAGACGAAGATGTTGAGCTCCCAAGTAAGAAAGATCAGAAGTGCCTTCATCATCCACTCCTCTGCAGAGAACTAGTATTGATTAAATAATCACATGTTCAGTTAACAATTGAAGTGCCCTTTTTGTTCAGTTATACCATACCACATCACCATCTGCACTGGGCTGGAGCGTGATGCAAGCACCACCAGCAGAGCTTATGTGATTATTATTGGAGTCAATCAGGCCAAGACAGAGATGCTATGGCTGGACCTGCCAGATGGGAGGAAAGGCTTTGAGGCCGGCTCCCTGGAGAGCTTCGAGTCTCACGGTTCAGATGTGGGGGAGATCAAAAAGGTGGAGGTAAGCAGTGGATGAAACTTCAGATTTTCAGTGCGAATCTTGCTGTCTCATGTGTTATTTCACACACATCAGTGCACAGAAAAATGCGCCCTCGTTGTTTGAAGTGATTGTTCCTCCCCGTCGCTGCAGCTTGGCCACGATGGGGCTACTCCTGAGAGCTGCTGGCTCGTTGACGAGCTGTCCGTTGCTGTGCCAACCAAAGGGGTCAAATATACCTTTGCTTGCAAGTGCTGGCTGGCCAAAGATCGAGGAGACGGGTTAACTGCCAGAATATTCAATGTGCTGGATGCAGAGGCCATTTCTATCTCTCAAAAGGTAGACATTGAATGAGAGCAACCATATCACGAACATGCACTTGTTACCTGGAAATAACATGACTGACTCATGAGGACGATTACACGTCTACTGCAGAGAAATTATACACTTACATCCACATCTGCTCTTTTTGCAATGACTCAAGATTAACATTAAACATCAATAAACACTTATTTCCCAATAAAAACATTGAAAAATAAAGGTCCGAATATCAAGACCAATTTAATATAAAACATTTGTCTGAGACTTGACAGGTACCTAAAACCCTTAACATTCAACAACATTTAAAAAATCTAATGTAAAAAAAAAAAAAAGCTTTCAAGCTGACGTATTTAGTACAAGACTACTTGTAAAAACATCTGTGGACCCTTTTTCATTAAATTAAAATTGATTAGGGTTTATTTTTATATTAGAGTACCATTAAAGGCTGACACTAAGAGGTTTACTGCTGTTTAAGTAAAAGTTTAACTTGAGTTTAAATACTTTGAAAAAGTAGTCATCTCATAATCTTGATCTAAAGTGAGATCAGTTATGTCTATGTATTTTAAGATATTCCTTTACTGAGATTTGTTTATTGTCCCGATTTCTTTTAGCAATCTAACAATTAATATTGATTCATTCTGGTAAAAATATATATATTTTAATATTAAAGGTATTTAAAGCATGATTGTCTTTCAGAGTGCTTGTGAATTTAATTGCAAAATAAGTTAACATCTTAGGTTGTGGGAATAATGCTGGTTTTGAGATTCAAATGTAATTTCCGTGATGTGTTTTCATCGTCAGATCATCTACGAGGTGACGGTTGTAACGGGAGACGTGCAGAACGCAGGAACCGATACCCAGATCTTCATGTCTGTGTTCGGGGCCAACGGCAGCACGGAGGAGATGCTGCTGCAGAAGAACGAGGACAGGTAGCACAAAGAATGCTTTTCTCTTGTCAGACTTCTAATCTCATCTTTAAAATGTTAAACTAAATTCAAGATGGCATAAACTCTGCGTCGTCTGTGGTGTCTGACAGGTTTGAGCGTGGTCAGGAAGACACGTTCAACATGGAGATCGATGACATTGCCCCGTTGAGGAAAATGAGGCTTCGCATCGATGGCTCCGGGAGTCGACCCGACTGGTTTCTTGACAAGGTCAGCTTACCTCGTCCAGACTAACTCAAAGACAAACATGTTCAGGAAACAATTACAGCCGAAGCTAAAAGCTGACAAAAGTAAGCTCTAAAGAAACATTTGGTCCTAAACATGAATTCTTTATTCTCCTCCATGGCTAACTGCCTATGAAGAGAAAAGCCGACACAAAACTCTAGTACATAAAACATCAAACCAGGAGGATAAAAACCAGAGCTTCTTTCAACATGTGTAGCACAAAAGCTGTGTTTATGTTTTCATCCTGAAACTCTGCTGTAGGTCACAGGATCACTCCATCATTCACACAGACACCCATCTTTTCCTGCCTGCTGGAGAGTGCTAAATAATTCACCTTCACAAAAACACAAGCACGTGCAAGTACACACATTCGCTGCAGAAACCAAACTCCTGGAGTCAGCATATCGATCCATTTTATTCTCCATGCTGTCGATGCCAGCATTACCATCTCACGCACGCACGCACACACTCATGCAGGCTCCGAGAGGAAATTCTTTGTATATCTGCTATAAATGTTTAATGTGCACCTACACTGTAATTGACCACATTTGTCAGAAAATGGTTTTCTGTTGAAATGACCCTGTGAGGACACCACCTCTTCCCGTCTCCAAATTCAGTCTGAAGTCTCCGGCAGAGAGCTGTAACGAAACACAACACAGTTCCTATGCAAATGTCTTCTCTGGTAAAAGCAGCGAGCCCGCGGAGCAGCAGAGCCGTCAGGAACGATACCAAGCCCTGTCCGTCTGCTCCAGGGACTCAGCGGCTGTGAACATCTCCTTGAGTTAACCCCGCGCAGAGACTTGTGTGTTCAGCATCACAAACAGATGTGCCGCTTTTATGGTTTGCTGGGTCTGTGTATTGAAATGGACTCAACAATGCGCCGGGCAGACTTCCAGCATGGTAATCAGCGCAGATAAGTATGCAGGAAGGACAGCTCGTACCGGAGTGAGCCAAGTCTGCGTCTAAAAGCTAAACATTTCTCAGAATTAAGAGGAAAACACCTATTTTTATACAAGCCAATGATTTTTTAAAAATAATGATATATTGTGAGGCTACGGCCTGAAACAGAAAGCAAATGGACTTCTTATGCTCTTTTTTTGAAGATGCTTCACCTCTTGTCTGAAAATCTTCAGTGCTAATTGATTGATTGGAGTTATAAGTTGTTCAAGTTGTCAAGTTGTTGACCGTCCTCGTGGCAGATAGGAAATCTAAAGGAAAAAATACCCCACATGATTAAAAAAAAAAGGAGAGAAGAAGAACAGGTACAAAAATATTCTCATTCATTCTGCGAAAGGGGTGTCCATGAAACAGAAGAGACTCTTCCAAATACAAACACACTTCAAACCAAATAATGTCTTCAGACAAGAACTGGTTCACCCTAAGGACAAAACGCCCAAACGGTTACGGACTTTTACATGGGAGAAACTATGCAACCAGTCCACAAAGAGTCCACCTGCAGCTTCACGATAATGTACACATTCTGGGAAGTGAACTCAGATGTTAAGGGATAGGACTGAAAGAAGGCATCAGTCATAAATGAAAAAAGCCCAAATTGCACAGGGGAGGTTCAACCACTCCTCCCAAAGTGGCTTCAGTCATTCAGACCGTGACTCGTGTGACCAAGACATCTCATGTTGTCCAGCGCTCACTCAGGTGTGAAAATGCTTCTAACAATCCACTGGAGGATTGACTTCTGCGACTTCTACTGACAGCTTATAAACCTGAAACTGCCCACCAGCAGTCTTAAATGTTAGCATTTAGGGATTACCAGGATGGATGAAAATGTACACTAATGTCTGCCGTTGTGTGTCTTTGTATAACACAACATGTAGGCCATTTTTGTAACTACACACTGTGTTGTGAGCATACAACGCAGTATGCAGTATATTAAACACTGGTGGCCCTTGGTAAGTAGTACGGCACCATAAAAGCTGCGAGCATCCTCTGGTGAAGAGGCTTAATGCACTAAGGGATACAGCATGGTAGATGGGCAAACTTTGTACACTTGGAGGATATCCTTGATCATTTGGTTGTGGGCATGGCAATAGCATTTATACTACTTAGTCCACTACTTTGATGGAGACTAAAATAGATGTTTTGCCAGTAGTCAGAGGATGATCAGACAGTCAAATGTTCTTTCCATCTATTATCCATTATTATACATGCTTCTTCCTATTCAGGGTGGTGGGTAGCCTAAATGTTCACTTCAAGCCAAGTTACTGCAGCCATGGTGATATTTCCATTTTTTTACCTAGTGAAAACAAAACTAAAACTTTTTTGGCTGTGCTTATTTTTTTCCTTTAACCTGATGTACACATATGAGGATATCACAAATTTTGTTGTCCATGTCATAATACTGGTTTTCTTAACTCAACCTTAAAGCAATGAGAAAATAATTTGCACCAGGTCTTATGAGGTTAAAGCCACTCTATGCTGATATACCACTTCTGAACACATGGGGGCATATAGCTCTGTTAACAAATCCACTTACAATACTGTACGTGTACATGCCTTGTAATACCATTTAGTCCCACTAGAGGTGCTGTTTGTTGTAGCCAGAGGCTTATACATGAACGTTCATGTGATATGTTGCCCCCATGTGGTCAGAAGTGGTATATCAGCATAGAGTGGCTGTAAGTTAACTATAATACAGGTGATTTTCTTTCTTTTTTTCTTTCTTTTCTTTTTTTTTTTTTTTTTGGTCTTTGATTTTAAAGTCATTGTCTGTATTTTGAATGAGATTTCTCTGCAGTATGTATTTCAAACACTCGCTTGCCTACCCAGGTGATTGTACGTAACCTGACTACAGAGGAGGTTTCGGTCTTCACCTATGAGGATTGGCTTTCCAAGATGCGTGGACCCAAGAGGACCATGATCTGTGAGATGGCAGCTGTGGTGGATGAGGAGGTGATGGTGGAGCTCACCACCTACGTCCTCCAGGTCAAGACCAGTGATATAGCAGGTAAATCCTTATCAGGGACAAAAGCTCATAAAAACAAGAGATTTTGCACTTCTCTCTTTCTTTTTTTTCCATCCATCCATCCATCTTCCTCCGCTTATCCGTG
>JAOWBL010000004.1:4601332-4638062 GCA_028564865.1 Zenarchopterus dispar | reverse complement strand
GGCTTACGCCCCGGACAACTGAGCTCCTAGGATCATTGGAACACTCAAACCCCTCCACCACGATAAGGTGTCGGCTCCCTGAGCCGACACCTTATCGACACCTTCTTTTTTTTACAGTGAATAAATGGAACATTAAACTTGAAAATGTAAACTGAGATGTATTTTATGTATTCTTTCATTATTAACTTATCATTTAATTTGCTGTTTTTCTAACATTTTTGGATAGTGAGTCTTTGAATGCCTTTTTAGTCTCAAATCTGCATCATCATGCTTATTGTTCCAACTTCCAACAAAGGTTGTAATAGTTTATTATGAACACTGACCCTGAAGGTATGAAAGTATTCAATCATTCACAAAGTGAAAGGAGTGATTAAAAGAAAGAAGCACCAAGGGTTTTTTTGGCCATTTTCCCTTTTAATCTAATTCTTTTCTCAAACCCTCGTATTTATCTGCTGACAGTCTGCTTTCGGGTTAAAAGTCACTGGAACAAAGGGCTTCTGAGTTTCATCAAATAATTAGATGAAATGTTGCGGACTTTTTTGAGAACACTGTTAGTGTTAACATTTGGATCTGACCTGTGAGCAAGAGGAACAGGAAGGTTCAAAAGCATTCAACAGACAAGACCGTTTTAAATCTGCTAATCAGGCTGTCCTGTCATCCATTGTTTATTCGATCTACCTTTCACCTCAGGGTCAGTGTCAGGTCAGGCCCAAGGATGCTCAGAGCAGATAATTAGAAATTTATTTTTCTGTCAAGTATGTTTCATTTCTTCACACCATTTTCATAGCGATGCATCTTCTAGTACTTCACCTTCAGGGACCCTTTGATCAATAAACATCCTGCTCCTTGATAGGAATTGAATGAAACTACTTTTTACTGACTAATTACTAAATATCTGTCATTTGATGCTTTTAATTCCTCTCCAGATCTCAAGGCTGAGGTTGACGTTCCTGTTTCTCATCCTCATTTGACTTCACCTTGTGCAGAGATTCTGTTTGGAAGGAGGAGAAAATCTGTTATAATTCATGCTCTTTTCCCACACAATAATGAAAGAAATCCTCTTTAGAAGTCCTCCACACTCCTGCGCCATCGTCTTCATCCGGCCTTTTCATTTTACAGCTCACAGGCGCTGCTGATCAATATGATAGCATGGTGAGAAGTCTGAGCCGACTTCAAAGGGCTGCTCTCGGCCCCCTGGCAGTTACTAGAAGCTAAGCTGCAGTCTTGCACCTACGCTTTGACTCTGGGAAGAATGAGGCAGGCCGATGTATACAAAAATATTCATACATGCTAGCACTGTAACATAGACAATGTTTCGCATGCAGAAATAAGTGTGCCTTAAGATCTTATGGGATTATCCACTTATGCGGTGAAGAGGGATCAAGTATTCCCATAACTATATATGGAGATTTTTGAAAAAAAAAAGTCCTTTCAAGGTACCACCAATGTGAAATATGTTTCTTAAAAGCAGCATCCCATCGCCAGTCTTCACATTTACAGTTACATGTCAACTGCTTTGCTTTTCATCCATCCATCTACCCATTAGCTCAGGTTGCAGGTCTAGACCTTTGTCCCCTCAGCAGGGAGACATTATCTCTCGAGTGTTTCCAGGGTCTCTGCCCACTTGGACATGCCCCAAACACCCCCCAAGAGAGACATCCAGGAGGCATCTTAACCAGATCCCCACACCACCTCATTTGGCTCCTCTCGATGTGGAGGAGCAGCAGCTCTAGTTAGAGTCTCTAGTGAGTGGCAGAGCTTCTCATCCAGTTCAGTACGCCCTGAGGAGGTAACGCATTGCAGCTACTTACATCTGCGATCTCATTCTTTCAATCACTATTCACAATTCATGACCCTGGGTGAGTGTAGGAGCATAAATCAACCAGTGAAAAGAGTACCTCACCTTTTGGCTTAGCTCTTTTTTTTTTTTTTTTTACCAAAACAGACGATACAACAGACCCAGTCAACAAATACTACAGATTTCACCCAAATCACCACAGTCTCCCCCTCCAACCTTCCTTCACTTGTGGATTCATCAATACGTAAACACCTGCATTAGAAGCAGGACTCCAAACAAGGAGATAGTAATTCCACCCTTTTCTGATGGAAAACCACAGCTTCAGATTCGGAGACGCTGATTATCATCCCTTCTTCTTCACACCTGATTGCACACCTCCCCAGGGACAGCTGAAGATCACGGCTTGATGATGCCAACAGGACCGCATCCATGTCATCAACAAAAAGCTAAGATGAAAGCCCAACAGATGCGAGCAGGATCCTTGGCTGTGACTAGAAATCCTGGCCTTATAAGTTCATTGACGGACCTCACTTTTTTTTTTTTTTTTTAAATGAGAACATTGAAAACATGCTGCAGTCAGAGGTTGGAATTAACCACTGGCTTAAAGACTATAGGATTACTTTTATTTATTCTAGAGAAATGTTAAGCCCCGGTGTGTTTCAAGAAGATCAAAACAAGATGGGCAGTTTGGTCGAATTTCTGTGTTTACTTTTAAATGTTGCTCTTCTTCTGTCTTATCAGGAGCAGGCACCGACGCCAAGGTGTGGATCGTCATTTTTGGAGAGAATGGAGACACAGGGACACTGGCACTGAAAGAGAGCAACAAGTCCAACAAGTTTGAGCGTAAGCAGGTGGATACATTTCGCTTCTCCGACATCCTCAGCCTGGGAGACCTCTCCAAAGTGCGAGTCTGGCATGACAACACGGGTCAGCTGCGTGCATGAATGTTGAGCCGCATTTTCCACGAACTCTCACTGGCGGATTTATTGAAGGAATAACTTTCACTGACGGTTCTTTTTGTTTGCTGAGTCAGGTCTCGCTCCAGGTTGGCACTTGGAGCACATTGATGTGAAGGACGAGATGATGGACAAAACATTTCGTTTCCCATGTGATCGCTGGCTGTCCAAAGGTGATGATGATGGACAGATAATGAGGGAGCTGGCCTGCGGTAATAATGACTACTTGGACCTCAACGAGAAGACCAGTGAGACCACCTTAAATTACTAGTAACATCTATTTGTGCGACAGCATCTTTATGTGTCGATGTTTTATATCCTCAGCGGAAATGATGCTGATTGAAGGTAAATGAGACAAATTTATTTTAACTACATTTTTCTTTTCTCTCTGAAAGAGTATGAAATTTGCACCACAACAGGAGACACAGCAGAAGCTGAAACCAAAGAGAACGCCTGGATTATACTTGAGGGGAAAAAGGGCCGATCAAAGGAATTTGTATTGGAGAACTCCTCGAAGAAGAAAAGGTTCTTGCGGTAAGCACTTGTTGCAAGATAAACTTGTTTCCATGACAAAGCTTGAAGAAATTTGCTTTTGCTTCTTCTAATTCCCTCCTTTGCAATTATGATAATCCCACCAGCAGCAAGCTCTTAAACCCAGAACAGCACTCAAGTGTCTTGATACTGGAGCCTCCAGATGAAGATTAGTTCAGACACAGATGAAATAGGCAGTGACATGAATTTAAACTGTGGGAGCCAATTAAAGAGAGCAGACACTCACTCCAGCGTGTCTTTGTCCTTTATTTCCAGGGGTAATGTCGACAGGTTTGAGTTTTCTTCCAAGAACCTGGGCGATATCACCACCATCTGCGTAGGCCACACACCCAAGGATGGAAAGAAAGTAAAAGGGGAGGTTTACTGGTTTGTGGAGGAAGTTGTTGTGACTGAAAAAGAACTTGGAAACAAGTAAGACCCCTGTAACTGCATAGTGAGTTTCAGCAGTTCAAACAGACAAATCCGACTGCTTCCCTCCTTCTCTGTTCAGGTACATCTTCAGCTGCAATGCTTTGGTCCAGCTCTCTCCCAAGAGGGATGATTTCCTGACTTTTGAGTGCACAAAGACAATTGAGAGCTTCGCCAGCAAAGCTCGCAGCCTGGTGCCCGTCAAGTACGAGATCATCGTCATCACTGGCGACGAGAAGGGAGCAGGAACAGATGCCAACGTTTTCATCACCATCTACGGCTCCAACGGAGATTCTGGCCGCCGGCAGCTGAGGCAGAAATTTCGCAACCTCTTCGAACGGGAGCAGACGGACCGCTTCGTGCTGGAAATGCTGGACATGGGGGAGCTGTGGCGCGTTCGAGTGGAGCACGACAACTCTGGCCTCAGCCCCGGCTGGCTGCTCGATCGGGTGGAAGTCACCAACACAGCGAATGGCGTCACCACCATCTTTCTCTGTGGAAAGTGGCTGGACACGAAAAAGGCAGATGGAAAGACTGCCAGGGTCCTCTACCCAAAATACTGAGCTCAAAAGTCCCAAAACAGAAAGATTCAAAATAATTACCAAAGAGAGTCTGCTTCTAGCACATTTTACGTCTCAGGTACTGAACCAGACTTTTCCATTTATAGTTTTTTAAACGATGTCATCAAAACAACAATGTCTTCTTTGGTCAGGAAAAGAAAAACGTGCCATTTATTTTTTATTTCCAGATGTGAGGGATGGTTTCATCTGCTGTTTTGTAACAATACATGTTTTATAGAAGATAAAACTCTTGTAATACCTGTAATGACTGTTTTCATACTGCTTTGCCCATACAAACAACATTTATGTCTTTTTATTTCAGAAATGGAAATATACAGGAGCATATTAGGATCCTTTAGCTGATTGGCATGCTTTTCCTCAGTCTCACCAGCTATTTTACTGAAGTTGTCCACAGTGAAACACTTTAAACAAACTGAAGTATTAACTGCAAAGTTGGAGGAGTCTTTAGGGCTGAGAGGAGAGAGATATCTTGATCTTTATTCAACATCTCAGTAAATGTGATCAAAGATTATTTGTCAAGTTATCAAGTAAATGTTACCAGCATTTTCTTGAGCCAAAAAAAAAAGCTCCTCTGACATGTAGAGGATCCTCATATATAGACTTATATATTTACAAGATTATATTTAAACCGATGCAGAAGACCCAGAATAGCAATGACACACACAAAACAAGATACTCTCCATTTAATCCAGTTTATTACAAAAAGAGCACATATAAAAGGATAATATACAAGCCATGAAATTAAATTAAAATCAAAAACAGAATGCAACATCTGAGATCTTTATTAGTAGTAATAATAAATAAAGTACAAAATTCCACCAAATGTAAATCTAACATTTACCAATAATGCGCTCACCCATTTCTTCATAAACACACTCGTCACTATTAATGCGCTATTGCTTTAATATTAATGATAAATAGTTCTATTTTCAGATAAAATATCCTATATTGAAAAACATTGCGCAGTCACAGCTAAACAGCAGATTTTTCATACACGGATGGCGGCAGCCCTTTCACTGGCACTTTTTGGCATTTTTTCCCTCTTCAGTTTTGTTTTTCAGATTCAAGCAGCAAAAAAAAAAAAGAAAAAAAGAAAAAAAAAGAAAAATTTTAAAAATTCAAAAAATTAATATCTTTTTTTTTTTTTTTAATATTCTTTGTATATATTTTCCACCATATACTATTAATCCATTGCGACTACACTGGAACCTGAGAAAACATGCATTTTTAGAAAAAGTTGTGCTTTATAATCCTTTCCTTCTTTTTGGACTGTGAGAGGAAACGGTAGATTAAGAAAGGAAGGGCGGACGGTGAAATCATACAGAAAAAATGGATAGAAGGAGGAAAATGCCGTCGCATAAAGACAGATAACTGCAGCGTTTGTCAAGCCCACAGTGAAACATGCCTCTACACTGTCAGAACTATTTCCACAAACATGTGACGCTTCACTAACGAACCAGCAGCTATTTAATCCAGTCTGACTTGAATTTTAGAGCAGAATGGCTTGCACTTGTACAGTAGCACCTTCATGTCTCGCTCGTTTGATCAATAATGCAACCAATAAGGCATGGCGGCTTCATGGATTGATTGTTGTTAGTGGCTTCAGTAACATGGAAATATATCCTAACACCTAGTGAGGCACTTGTTATGCTTATGTCTACACACTACTTTGGAAGAAGAAGCGAAGAGAAACGCCAAACAGACAAAAATAAAAGACAGCTACAAAAGTGAAGAAACGAGATGCTTCATTAAGACCCAAAGAGAGCTGCAATGAGCACAGCATTAAAAAAAAAAAAAAGTCAGTTAAATCACCTAAACTACATTTTTTTTGCCAGTGAGAGGGTTCCCATTTTTAAATAAGTGAGTGCAAAACAAAACAAAAAAAAGAAGTCACAAATTAAAAACCAGTTCACTTCATTGCAGTTTTTCCATTACATCACACCATGATGAGGAGGAAGGGGGGAGGAGGGGAGGGAATCAGAGAAATTGCATTGAATGGAATGTAACAAAGATCCACAGCACCACATGAGAGATCGAGACGAAGAGTGGGGTGGGGGTGGGGGGCTCAGTAGCTCAGTATTGGACAGTAAACAACACACAGCCAGCTCGTGGATATTAAACAGCATTGCTAATATATATATTTTTTTCCTTTTATGTTTCAAAAGTACAACTGCATGCAAAGCATTCCCATTTAAAACAATGCAAAAATGAGGTAATCTTTTTTTTTTCATAACCTTTTTGTGTTATTTCTAAATAAATAGATTATGATTCGGCCCCCGGAAACTATATAAAATTAAATACATACCCACAATATCTACAGTTAGTAATAAATTATGATTGTTAAATACTTAAGGCATCTCAACTGACAACACCCTGTGTAAACTATGAAAACTTCATCACAGATGACTCCACTACAGCAGGAGGCAGTGTCAACACTGGCAGTGCACAAGACTTGGAGAAAATGATCCAAAAAGTTCAACTTTTATCCTTTACTATAACAGTGCATAGGACAGCGAGGGTCCTAAAGACATCTTTTAACACACAGCTTCGTGGAACTGAACTCCAAGACTGAAAGAAATAGGGGTGGGGGGGGGGTAATGGTGGTGACGAGTGAGTGAAAGAGTCCACTCGCCTTAACAGGCCGGATGCCTTCCTGCTGTGGCGTCGTCTCATGTCTGTGTGCACTGAGAGAGGGAGGCTGCCTCCGTTGCATCACGTTCTACATGTTCTAGCAAGACAGCATAGCAACCAGCATAGCAACCACGAGGGGAGGTCTGTCACACGAATACACAGGATCAATATGCAAAAAAGCTCCTCTCCCAGCTGAAACACTGCATGAATCTACGCCTAAATATAAACCAACGCAAATGCAAGGAGAAACTTTTTGTCGCTATAAACTACTGTCACATGTGCTTGCTCTTCAGGCAATAAGGTAAACATCAAGAGGATCCCATCGCTGCCACCAAAGGGGACAGGATGAACACATGCTACAAGTCATGGGAGTGACCCCTGACTGACGTTGTTGTTGTTGTTTGTTTGTTTGTTTGTTAGTGTTGAGAATATAGTCAAAGCTCAGACTAACTAAGTCATGCACAGGCACCTCTGCACCGTTTTAAACTGAAGTAACGCTACCGAAGCTGACAACCCGAGTCAGCAATGAGACATGCATTTTTAGTACACTCTTTTCTTTTACTGGTTCTGTGCCAGGCAAAATCCTCCCGCCTCAATATGTAGTGCATGATAACTTTATTTTTCCTTATTCTATCCTTGTTTTTTTTGTTTTTTTTTTTGGCTTCATGTCGTAATCATGCTTTTAACCTAACGAGTCTCAGCGTTGCCTCGAAACTCTCAAAGCACACTCACACTAGCAGGTTTGTTAGGTCAAACATTCTTCTAAGTCACAAAAAACAGGGCGGCACACACACACAGACACACACACACACACACGATACTTGTGTGCAGATTCAAGCTACACTGTGACAAAATGCAGTTTGGAAAAACACTTTTTTTGACCTTTTTTTTTTCTAAAAAAAAAAAAAAAGAAGAGTTAAACACAAAACGACTCAATCACTGCATTTGACTTCGACAGCAGTGACAGGGAGGGAGAGAGAGAGAGAGAGAGACCCACTTACACAAAGCCATCGCACATACCACCAACCCAAGGTGAAAGTACAACTGTATTGCAAAATGTCAACGCTGTATGAGAGGATCCAAACACCCGATAAAGGCGACAGCGCACCAGATATTGGTTACTGCTACTCTACTACGACCACAAACGATCTTTAGGTAAACATTGGAGCATTTTAGTGTCTGTCGTGTGGCTGAATATTCAGTTTGATTGATTACATATATAGAAAGATTCAGAGGAACAAAAAAAAAAAAAGAGAGAAAAATAGCCAGCTCGCTGTGTGGTTACGCTTTTTCTACTCTCAGGTCATTAAGTCATGGCTTTGAGGACATGCTACACAGCTCGTGGCTTCCTACAGCACCACAACACCGCAACGGCAACGAAAACCCTAAATACAACCTGCAAGCTACAAGTAAACCCTGTGTACATGAGTGTGTGTTTGCGTGCCTTTTGCTTCCAGAGGGATGTGCTTCTATATAAAGAGAGCCCTTTGCAGCCTCTCGTGCAGTCCCGGCTTGGCTCAGTAAAGCGTGAGTCAGAAGGGTTGTGATGTCACATGGTGTCTGGAGACATTTGGCAAAGCACCCAACATGGGGAGTGGGGGGTTAGAGGGGCTGGGTGGAAGGGAAAAAAAAAAAAAACAACCACACGAGTGTGCATGAATCCCGAGGAGTCGAATCTCATCAGCTGTCAGGGTTCAGCTGTGTTTCGATGTCAACTCGACAGATTGGACACTTCCTGCTGGTGGCCAGCCATTGGTCCACGCAACCCTGGTGGAAGAGGTGCATGCAGGGTAATCTCCTGGAAAACAAGGAGACAGAGGATTCTTATGAGAGTCATCTTATGGGCACGCATGATTCTCCCAGAGCTTTCAGTTATGTGCTTGTTAAGGACATTTGAAGCCAGGTGGAGCTGATTTAGTTCATTCAGGCATGTGAAGACGACTTCTGTTGAGTCATTGGTCCCGCACGCCTCTCAGACAGCTGAAATGCTGTCAATCGACCCTCTTTCTTCATCCCAGGGTGCAGTTCCTGAAACTCTCTACTCAACTTGATTTAAAATGCACATGCAAGTCCATGTGCACGAGAGTTAAAGGCATAGATTCACACTTTGGGAGACAGACTTAGAGAGGAACTTTAAAGCTTGAGAAACTTGTAAAATTTTCTGCACTTTTGCATAAATATGATCAAAACTTTATTAGATCTCACCACAAGTTCCAAATGCAGACAAAGAAAAAAAAAAGTCACTATTTTATTTATTTTTTAAAAAATCAGATAAAGTATGTGAATGTCAAGGCAAACAGTTGATTTGAAGCTAAAATAAACGCAAGGTGTTTTCAACACAATCAGTCTTCAAAACATGTTAGTGAATGTTTATGATTGTATGAAGAAAAGTGGGTTTATGGCATCAAATTAGGAGAAAACAGGTTGGAAAAGGTGACAAAACCCTCCATATCACGTTTTAAGGTAAATTACAAACAAAATGAGTTAAAGACTGTTGTTAGAGCCCTCAGAACCGGTCCACCAGGAAAGATCACTCAGAGATCAGGGTTCATCATTATCTACTACACTGCAAACGAATCCAGTTCTGCAGGAAAAAAAAAAAATCTGCAGTCTTAAAAAAAACTTAATCTGAGACTAAAATAGAGCTTTTTGATGAGAAGCATTATGTAAGGAATTGGACTGCTTTCCAGCATAACAGCTGCATCTCAAATGTAAAACTTGATTGTAATGTCATTGTAGCTTTGATCAGGACAGCTTCTCATGCCACTGACGGATCAATAAATTCCAAATTATCTCAGAGAATTCGGAAAATGTTTGACTTTTTCACTTGATTCTCAGAAAAAATGGGTCATGCACCATTGCGGAGACCTTTAAGACAATCTTGTCCACTTAAAGAATGGCTGAAAGATAGCAAGGTTAATTTGATATAAATGTTAAACGATACATTTTATTATTAAATACATTCATGTGGCTCTTCTGTTATTTTAACACTCTTTGGAGCACTTTCATTGAACAATAATGTCCCAGTGAAGAGATTCGGGTCAATATGGGGTTCAGGGTCCTGCACAAGGACACGTCAAGATATACTAGGGTTGTGGATCAATCTGACAACTTTTTCTACTCGTAGTTCCACCTTTAGAGCAGGGTCCTCAAGAGCTGTAGTCCTGCATGTTTTAGATGTTCCCCTGCTTCATCACACTGTGCTACAAATCCCTGCATCATTAAAAGACTTGTGCAGACCTTGACAACAAGTCGCTGATGACCATTAATTAGAATCAGGTGCGTTGCTGGAAGGAAACATCCTAAACGTGCAGGGCAGCGGCCCTCGGGGACTGGAGTTCAAGAGCCCTGCTCTAGAGGGACCTGAACCAAATACTTAAAGGTAGGCTAAGGGATTCTACTCAATCTGTAACCCACATCACTTTTTGTCACAGTCAGTGGATATCTTCTCAACATCCACTAGCTCCATATCTTATGAGCACACTGTTTAAAACAAAACAAAACAAAACAAAAAAATATATAACAAATATTGCTCCAGCCAATCACCCACAAGGGGAGGGCTCCTGAGGGGAAGAACCAGAGGGAGGGAGGAGCTAACTCTTGATATTCTGTTAATATCTGTTTTTAACATCATCCAAAAATCACATACCCCGCCTTTAATGTGCCGAAGCCCCAGTGGTGGAAAGGTTTTGTGAGCCTACATTTGTCCAAGCTACAATAGTGATAATAAGGTACTGGAATAATTTAGTTTTAGTATTTTCTCCACATATTGTTGCATGTGATTTTGTCTGTGGCAGATCTGGAGGATTTGCCTAATATTTATATACATCTTCCAATGTTTTATCCAGAAATAAAGAAAAACAAAAGACAGAAGACATAATTGCGCTTTCGGACAGAGTTGGATCAATACCACATTCTTTAAGGTGCGTTCAGTATGAAGCTACAACTGTAGCTAAGCACAAAGACTGGACGCAGGTGGAATCTGTACACCTCCTGTTGTTAAATGCCTGTCAGTGAGTATAAATAAACAAGGGTAAAGACCTGGACTATTTTTTTTTTCTCCATGACCAGATACAGCCAGTAGTAGTACTAGTTGCCTAGCAACTGCTCAGGGCAAAGATGCCATCCACTGAAAGCGAAGCGAACTGTCATTTTTACACTTGTCCATATAACATATAATGTGTTAATCAGTGAATTTGTCACCATTTGGCTACAAGATTTGTTATTCTAAACTAAGCTCGCCAACTGGTGGCTGCAGCTACATGCTTTCGGCAAATCCATTAGTGAGGTATTGATCTTCTCATCTCACTCAGAGCAACAAAGAGAAAAGACAGATTTTCAATGGATTTCTTTAAAAAAAAAAAAAAGAAAAAAAGAAAAAAATTGGTTCTAGGTTGCCATTTCCTACCTGACATCCTCTCCATCCTCCAGCATGGACAAACAGATGGTACACTTCTCATCCACGTCTGTTTCCTCTTCCTCCCCAATCTTCAGCTGCAGAGGCTTTCTCTGTTAGCACGCAGGTGAGACCACACAGAGACACAAAGTAGAGGTTAAAAAAAAAGCTGAAAAATGTTCAGTTAGTGGTGTTTCTGTTTGTATTTGTTAGCTGTCATACCTTCTTATATTTGTGTGGGAAGGTGAACCTCTCTATTGTCGTCTGCACTGCTCCTCTGCTGACGCTCCCCAGTCGGTCCTCCAGCTGCAACAGCTCCTGTACAAACAGCCAAAGTTCAATAAAATGGTAGAAATACTAAAATAAATAAATAAATGGGCTTTAAATAAGGATTGAGTTGACATATTGTCAAGGTCAGGGAATGATGTCAAACCTAAATCATTTGATAGTACTCCACAAAGCTCTAAAAGCTCAGACGGCTCCATTTCAGTTGAGCAAACAAACTAAAAACTAGGGTAAAACATGCACAGTGCATTTAGAATCAGATTTACCTCATAACTTTCCCGCACAGCAGTGGCGTGCCTCGAAGGATTCAGGCTCTGTAGGGCCAGCAGATGCAGCTGCGGGTATGGGTAGTTTCTGATTTCATGCACAACCTAGATAAACACATTTCTTCATCAGATTACAGCAGTGTTGGATCTGAAGTCACTCCCCTCCCTTATCCGTGTTTGATGCATTGTTAGAAAGTGAAACTGCGCTCTTGAGAATCCTGAAAGTGACGCAAAAAGCTAAACTTTGTAAAACAGCAAAGGATGTTCAATAACAAGTGACTTTGTAGTGACATGCAACCCTTAAGCGACACATTTAGCTACATTTTGCAAAATGTGGAATCATTTTTACAACATATGATGAGGTTGTCATATTTTATGAACTGTGTTTTTAGTTTATAATTTTTTTTGTTTTTTTAAATATAATTCTTCTCTTTTAATTGCTTCATTTTAGTTGTTTTCATTGTGTTTTGCACCTGGGGGGCCACTATACATTTGATTTATGTCTTAACAGATAACCCAGTAGTAAAAACAGATAACTGTGATAATGAAGTTGAGGACAAATACATAAATATACCACTTGTGCAGATGATGTGTTCCTGGGGAAGTGGTGCATTCGAGGGGAGGCCAGGTAATGCTGATAGTGCTGTGGAAGCTGCTGGAGCTGGTACTGATGAGGGAAGCCAGCATCTACACTGAGATCCCTGCAGAAAGATAGGTATGTCTTAGTTATGACAAGCAATGCCTCAAACATGTGGAGGCCGAGATGAGTTTCTCAACTCAGCAGGACTCAGTCATCTTAAATACGGACTCACCAGTCGGTGCCTTCAGCTAAGTACCGTGGCTGTTGTGTCATTGGCTGGGGAGTGTGGAGGGGAGGTGAGTATTCATAGCCTGAACGCAGTCGATGGTGGTTCAGGGGAATACGATCCTGGGTTCTTCTGCGGTTGGATAAAAGGTTGGGTTTTATTTTCCATGTGTGTCCATCAGCACGCGTGTGTGGTTGCATTACTACCTGGAGTGCGGCAGAATCCTGCGATGCTGCGCTTCAAGGAGCTGCTGCTGGATGAGGTACTGCTGGTGTAAAGCCTGAGGTAGGAATGAAGCCCCCGGCACATCCTGAAACTGTGGGGGTGCGGGCAGTGCAGTGAGGGTCGGGTGGTGTGTGGGGGGCAGGTGGGTGGCCAGGCCCGTCTGTGGGGGCTGGCTGCCGTGTCCGAGAGGGAACTCGGCTGAGATGGGCGCTTGTGGGGCGCCCAGGTGAAAGTGTCGGCAGGAGGTAGCATGGCTGTGCTGATGCCTGCTGAAGTGTGCTCCTACGGAAAATAAGGGCAAGGGATCAGAGCGGAGTCAGTAAGTGCTGGTTTTATATGCCAATGGACACAAAAACAAACAAAAAATGTGAAAATGGGGGGAGACATGAGAGACAAACAAGACGTCACAGACAACACTGTGGCCCCTGTGGAGCATCATCCAAACCCACTGGCCTGCCTCTCCTTTTTTTTCCACAGAGCGGCCATCAGGAAAGATGCATCTTCTCTCAAATCCTGGTGTGCTTCCAAGGAGGGTCATAGCACCAGCATTTATCTAGAGCTCATGGCTTGATAACAGACTTGATCTTTATATTATGCCTGCTGTTTGAAGGAACAATAAACAATTGATTTCTCTTTCATTGTGATAACAGTGAGGCACTCCAGCAGCTGGTACACAAGATTATGTGCCTCCATGTGTACCCTCCCCCACCATTGACTTTAGCGATGGAGAAGACATGGGATTGTGTGGCATCGCCACTGAATCACCCCTCTCCCCCCACTCCCTCAGTGTTGACTTGCTCTAAACAATCAATACAAATTACTCTCAGCACAGAGAGCAGAGGGCTGCAGGGAGCGCGTCGTGGAGGCGACTAGCTGATACTTGAACTTCCCCTTTATAGCTCTCAAGTTTTCTGGACCAGCAGGGTCTGGAGGACAGATTGTGCACATCAGTGCGTAATTTATTGTGTCTTTGCATGGCCTTGGCACAATTTCAAGCTCATTCAGGCAGTATTAATCTGTAAAACATGCATACGAAGTGACAGCGTGTGCCTCACGTGAGCAAGTAGGTAGGCATCTGCCTATTAATAAATATGTGTGAAGTGTTCTGAATTTGAAGAAATCCAGTAAATGATGGATAATTTACAGAAAGATAGATTGTGGATAAAAAGCAACATCTCAGCATTGCATAGGACTGTCATGTCTCGAAAAGAAAAGTGATTACATGATCACTTCAGCTATTCAACCTGAAGGTTACTTTGACTAAAAAACTGAAAAATAAGCTTAATACTTAATTAATACACCAATAAAATTAAAGTTTATAGAAGAAGTATAGCTCATTAGAAATTTATGGAAGGAAAGGTTCCTGGGGACCAAAAATGTTGTTCTAGACTTCCCACAGAGAGCCAAAACATGAACTTAAAACACAGTAAGTAGTCTTAAATTCAGTTTGTGTTGAAGTTATGTCTTGAAGATGTTCGGCTTCATTTCCTGCTTGCATATGGTAATTTTGTGGTAGTTCTTGTTACTTAACAAAACCGATTTGTGTCATTATTTATTGTTTTACTTGTAATTGTTCCCGTTTGTTTTGCATCTTAATGTTGCAACTCTGAGTGTCCTTAAAGGTTTATATCACACTTTGGCTGCATTACTATAAAATCCATTGATCTCTATCTCCAGCATTATGTATATTAACCCAGAATCAAGTATTTCTGAAATTGTCATTTTATTTTCTCTGTTTCTGCTTTGACTTTATATTAAATTATATTCCTTGCATGAGATCAATACCCAAGGAAGTCTGAGACAGTTTCAAAGGTTTCTCCATGGAAACAGGGACAATTCAACCAAAACCTAGAAAGCTAATGACTTACCACAGTTGATTTTGTTTATTTGTGCTAAAAGCAAACTGGAAAACAGTTGTGATCCAATCAGGCATCACTTTAAGATTTTAAGAAACATTCTCTTAATTGCAGAGGTTTTAAGCAACTATCTGGTTCATTTTTAATGTCTTTTTATCCATCCGTGCTGAACAGCCGTTGGACGTTTATTTTGTTAACCAAACAGACAAGCAAACCAAAAGGTCACATTTTCCATAAATGTAGTGTGTTCCTTTCATTCACGGTGACAAATGCATGGATTTGTTTCACTTCATGTGACCTTGGGACATGAGAAGCTTGGGAACCTCATGAGCAAACTGAAAACAACATTTGGCACCGTCGAGGAATTAGAGCAGAAATGGGACACTGGTGGTTTGGTAAACGGCTGCTGGACATGGTGTTTTGTTTAAAGTCTGCGACCTATAAGGCTGGACTGTGGGTGAAGTTTACTGTAAATATCGAATTATTGTCTGAGGGCTCTTCCCCTGCATGAACTGCTGACATTAATATTTAACGTACTGCAGAGCTGCCGACACTAACTGCCCTGATGTTGTTAATTTGACATCACTGCCTTGACTTGCAGACATGAAGTGCCTGATTGGTGCAGAACAGACACACACAGACACACAGACACAGACACACACACACACACACACACACACACACACACACACACACACACACGATCCACTTCTCCTCACCCCTAAGCTGCTCCACGGGCAGCCCCTCCCCCACAGTGTGGCTGCGGCATGGTTGCCCCATGTGAATGACAGCACGTAAGCCCCGCCCACCTGCGGCTGCGGCAGTCTGACATGAAGCCTCCTTCACCTCCTCCAGCTTCACAAATCACATCTCTCTCTCTCTCTCTCTCTCTCTAACCTAATCCAGTCCTCTGCCTGTCCGGCGGTCTTCAGTCCATCAATGTGACACCCCCCTGCTCACCCCGCCTGGAGACAACACTGAGCACGCTCACAGACAGCAGCTATGCCATGCAGCTGTAGCTGGACTGAAAACCCTCCCTACAATACAACTTCCACTGCACACCGTATACTTCCACACTACCCACTGACCTTACATGCGTCCACTGGTTAAATAAAGACACGGTAGTGTGACAGTACCACTGCAGCCACTGCAGAGAAACATGTGCATTACAGCTGTTGAGTTATTTTAAAATCTGTTGCCGCAGTTGCTGGAGAAATGTGAGGAGCACATGACTGCATCTCAAGCTCTCCTTCTCCTGGCACACAACAACTTCAGATATTTTTGAACAGACGTAAAGCTCAAATGTTTAAACTTGGGCAGCAGGAATATCAAAACGTCAACACTCCTACCATTTCTGAGTACATTGTATAGAATTTGAATCCTAATGTTTGGTATTTATGTGGCACCAGAGGCTATGCTGCATCTGGGGACTGTTTGTCCCATTTTCCAGGATTCCTAAAAAGTAATTACTTTAAATTAATAAAGTAACTATTAACTGAAAAAAAAGAACCTTATGTGAACATTGTGGAATGAAAAATCAAAAAAAAGGTTATACACCAGAATAAAATGTGACCTCTGATCCTCTTATAATGTTATGCTACACAGTTTTCAACAGTAAATAATCCAAAAGCTTAACTCCAAATGAAAATGAATTTAGTAACTGTATGCCAAGCTGGAAATATGCAACCAGATGATGCATTTACTTATTTTCACGTTTCAAAATATCACTAGAGGATTTCTGTTTTCTAAATAACAAGAAAGACATCTGTCATCAAACAACATATTGCGGATTCACCGAAAAGAAATATCCTCCCTCGAAAAGCATCATCATCTTCATTTGAGGCACTTTGATGGATAAAAATGCACTTTACTTGATCCTGTTAATGTAGGACAAAGCCAAGCCATTTTCTTCTCTTTTTTAAGTTGTCATGCCAAGAAAACAGGCTTACGTCTACGTCTTTATGTTTACAGAGACATGGAAGTGGTGCTGATCCTCTCATCTAATTTTTCCATGTAGAGCTTTTCCTCAGTTTGGTATTCGTTTGCTAACAAAATCACCAAAAGATCAACCAAACCAAAAGACCGCTGTCCGATACTTTTACCGTTATTTTTCACTGAGAAGCAGGTGTCAGAAATTGTGACATTTCTACACTACTCAGCATATAAAGTGGATCACATTTCATCAAAGCTGCTAAGCTAAGACTAAAACCGACATTGTTCAACATTTAATGACATAGAAGTGTGTTTTTGATCAGCTTCAAATATTCACAGCTGTAATTATAAGATGAATGCTCTAACCTTTGCATGCATATAGACCGGATGAGCTTCAGCAGAAGCGGAAAGGGTGTTGCTAGAAAATCTAAATTGTGTCCAGAATTTGTTGGTCAGTTTATGCATAAAGTATGATATTCAGTCGACTGATGCTGTAATAAGTTTGAACCGGAGAACCTGGTTGAATGGAAACAGTTTGTTAACCCTGGGAAGAGGGAAAACCTGGTGTTTCCTCTCCAGAAGAAGAGCGATTCCATGGTAACCGACTCTCTGAGCCTAACCTGCTGAACGGCTGGCTGGGTGGTAAATTTCTCTCTGGCTTCCCTCGTCCTGCTGGTGCTGAAATAGACGTTTGACGCACAATTGAACTTCCTCCTTCACAGAGTCGAGAAGGACCGCGAGATCGGCTTGTTCAAAGACAAAACATAATAAAACTGTCAGTAAGAGTAGATTCATCCTGAAGGTGATCATAAATTCTTCAGATTGCCCTTCACATATTTGGGGCAGATGGCAGAGTTGTAGACCAGCTCTCCTGTATTGAAACATTTACTGTTTTATGAGCTAATAACTTTTTCATTTTTAAGTACTAAAGGACATTGTAACACATTTAATAGAAAATTAGATTTTTTAAGTCTGTAACTGATGGATAAAAAAACCCTTACTTTTGTTGTAAATCACCAAAAAACATTGTTACTGCATTTTTCTGACATTATTACTGTAACTTTACAGTCTGAAGCTCATAATTAAACTGTCTTATGCGTTTGATTTATAGTTCCATCATCAGGAGTCGTCGCATTCATTTTGTCATGACAGATAAATACATATAACTAACATATTGGATGTTAAGTTGGATTCCATGTTAAGCATCTAAGTCAACGAGGAAATGGTAGAAAGGACTAAAATTAATCCTTATTAAAGCAACGCACAGAAACTTTTTAAATTTTAAGCTCAGAGGGCCTTTGATAGTAGTGCTCCCCAATCCAGGTCCTTGTGGACCACTGACCTTCACGTTGTAGGTTTCCCTGTTGAAACACACCTGGATTCTAATGATCAGATCACCATCAGTTGGTCCTCCAGGTCTGCACAAGTCTGTTAAAGATCACCTGTGACCCAGGAGGACCTGGACTGGAGAAGGCTGTCTTATTGGCATGGAAGTCAAGTCGCTTTTATGACACTGGCTGAGATTTACCCTCACTCAGCCTCTTGCTGGTTTACTCTCTCATCAATACTTTCGAGTTTGGCCGCCTCTGCCCCAGTGTCCACTCTAGCTCTGTGAACTCGCTCCAACAGTGTGCTAAATAGTTCTGCAAAAAGATACACAGTCGTCACAAGAGGCAACAGGGACACGAATCCAGAGTCACATTGGGTGGTTTATGCTGATAATAGGGATAGTAGATCACTAGAGCTAGACAACGCTTCCAAAAAAATAATGAAATATTCCTCAAATGAAAATGAAACCGATATTGCATCATAGGAAAGAAAAATATCCCTGGTGTCGCTTTAAGCTCGACAGCCTCCTCCACTGCTTTTCAGCACTGGCACAATTTCACATTTCATCAACTCATTTGGGATTAAAATAGAGCTGCTGCTTTTATTTACCCATTCCCATGAATTGTTTTAATCTATTAAAATAAAGGTGCATTAAGTGAGAGGTTAATATGGCTGATTTCTGAAAGAGATCTTTGGTGCACCAATGAGACACCCCCAAAAGCAGACCTCCTATTCTTTTTGATGCAATGTTGCTTTTTTTTTTTTTTTTTTTTTAAAAAAAAGACCATTAAAAGATGTTGGACTTGTCTACATATTTCAAGAGCTTTGGAGACAGACTTCAAAGAGCTGAAAGAATACTTGGTAGGATCATGACACACCCTCAGATGATATATTTAAAATATTGCTCGTGTAACCGTTTTATGTGGTTATCTTAGAGATGTCTGGGATTCTGAATTTATAATTTTATTGGTGAGATTAGTGAAATATATGGTTGTTCCCAGAAATATCTCAGCTGCTTTCATAGAACATTAACCTTAATATCTACGTGGTAGTTTAAAAATAAATAAATAAAGCCACTTTCCTGCTTATACTTTAATTTCCTACATTAACACCAATGAGTGGATGTGAGGGAGGTTGTGTTTTGTTTTATAGTGAATGGATCAAGGTGAATGAGAGCATAAAAGAGGAAATATCAATGTGGCGCTTTTTGTTTCAATGGATAGATTTGGTTGCCTGTACTCCAAAATAAGCAGAGCAGCAACTTGAGGAGACTCTGTCAAAGACAGCTGAAAAATGAGAGCACATATAGAGTGAGGGGACCGTCTCAGTGACAGCACAGTGTGGAGGGAGGAGGGAGGGATCACATGGAAATCAGCAAAAAGCACACTGAAGGTTAGGAAGAGAACTACAGTCTTTATTGGAAAATATTAGTATGTGTGGCACTGTGTGATAGTAGTAATAATAAGAGTAAAATATCCTACATAACCATAATAATACCATGCAAATAAAGACCAAAGACAAGGCCTGACCATGCTCTTCGTAGGGTTAACAGAACAGAAGCAGCATCCAATGAGTAGATGTGTATGCTTACAGCACATTTCAGTACAGCAGGGACATCTCTACACAAAGATTACATTGGAATCTGCTGTTCAATGTGAAAAACAAAAAGTATAAAATGACCATGCATTAGGTTCTAATACAAGAAAACATAAGGTAGAAAAACCACAACCAAAGAATAAAAAAAGACATTTTGATTCTAAAAGGATATCTACAGCAGTGCAGGATATACACATCCCTGTAAAATGGATAGCATTCTGGAGGTGCTGGAGGAAAGATTTGCGAGAGGGCTGTGCATGACAGTGGGTTATTTTCAAAAATGGCAAGATGAGTTGCAACTCGGCGTGTCTCGCCAATTTATTGTGCAATTGATTCAGCTTGCAGGAAGACAGGTTTGGACACATGGATAGCATTATGACCAGCAGTTTGGACGCCACTTTAACAGGTGCAGTGGACCATCAAAAGTCTAAAAGATGACATCGCATAAACTGTGATTTCAGTGCTGCTCGCATTGGCTAATTGGTGAGTGTCAATCGGTCAATGGAAGTATAAGAAAACTTTGCAAAAGCTGGTACAATGCACCTTTGCAAATGATGGAGACAGTTACAAAGTTCGATCAAGCCTGGCTGTAATCGAATCCAAGGAGGATCAAAATGTATCCACTTTACAGAAATTTACAGCAGAATGTAGTCTATCCACACTGAATGGGAGAATCACAATGACAGTCTGCATAAAGTATAATGCTACAATGGGTTATTTACTAAAGAGCAACATAACAGTTTAAATAAAGACAAACGGTTTTCTACAGAAAAGTGTTATTCTTTAGTCTGTTACACAGAAGGATACGTGTATGAGTGGGAACTCGGTTTTAATGCCAATGTCGTCTTCGGATGGAAAGAGGAAATGAGGAAGAAGGGGTTCACAATACAGCTAGATGCAGAGAACAGGCAGAGGCTACGGCAGACAGCAGCAGATGATCGTTAGCTACACAATGGAGGGGGACAAAGGTCTGAGAAATGCGGAATGTAGAGCCAGCCTCGATACTATGGAACAGGAAAAAAGAACACAAATAAAAGCACAATGAAATCATTGGTGCTACTGCATGTAGTTGTCAAATCACTACTATTATTATTACATAATCAACACAGATAGCCTGATGAAGATGAAGGTCTTGTTTATATTATTCCCAATTCAACATCTAATTAAGCTTAGTACTAGTCGAGCACCTGCAGGAATCTCAGGGTTTTGTTTATAGGTTTAGTTGAAGGTTTATTTGATAATAGCAACGTGTTAAAGCCCCTTTGTAAAGCTGCTAACCAACTTAAATGGATTACGGTTTTATGTGAGGAAGACGTTAATTGAAACCAGAAATTTTACAGACCTAAACACACAAAGGAGAAAACGGTCCCTGTCAGAGCTTTGAGAACCGAAGTAAAACCTTGTCATAGTTGCGTATATTCGTAGTTATGGCTTACGTAGCATTAATCTAATGGTGTTTTTCCAGCTACGCCACAAAATTACTGTAAACACGGACAGGACCGCGCTAATATCGGCTGACGATAAAACAAAAAGCTTGGCTTTTATTTGACAGCTGCAGTCATTTTTAGCCCGCACGACGGGCCTCGGAAGAGTATAAATCGGCGCTGCCGTTATCTCTGTCGAGATTAGAGAAATCCATTCACACTTTAGCGCGTTTTAACGGTTTCTACTCGGCTAATTTTGACGCGACGCTGTCGTTAGCGCGACGGCTAACGTCGTATCGGTCGCGCGCTGCTTTTAGCTAGCAGGTGTCAAGTCTGTTTACATCATCCGTAAACGTTTAAAAAAATAAATAAAAGAGGAAACGCCGAGGAGATGCGTTAAGGTCTGGGTAAAAAAAAACGTAAATCTAGTCATACCTCTATTTCTAACTGAGCCGAAGACCGGGAGAACCAGATATCCAACATGGACTAACACCATCCTGGGTCCTTCTTTGTTGTGAGCGCAGCCACCGAGACAGATGGTCCATGGAAATGATCCCCTCCAGCACCACCATCCACGTTCAAACCAAGAGGCTGCACTGCTGCACACGGCAAAACCGACCAACCAATCATCGGACGCCTCCGGACAGGACCCTTCCAAATCCACCAATAGCATCAGCGCGAAGGCGGGAATGTTTGTATTTTGTCCCTCCTTCCCCTCCAAACTATAAGGTACTTTATATATATATATATATATATATATATATATATATGTATGTATATATATGTGTATATATATATATGTACATCTATATGTATGTATATATGTACATATATATATACATATACATATATATATACATATACATATATACACATATATATACATATATATATACATATATATACACATTATATATATATATATATATATATATATATACATATATAAGTGGTTTTGTATATATTTGTATATACCTCTGTGTTTAATACAGGATTACATAAAGGTCACAGTAGGTCAAGAAACTCAATCATGAAGAAAAAAAAGGACGAAATCAAGATGCTGCCGCACATTCTCTAACACTTATGTCACATTGAAATTTTCAGTGCACCAACACTTTCTTATGCAAATCAGTAATGTTCATGAATTTGTTTCCAGCTTTCGCTTATGGCATTTGATTGATGGGTCTTGTCATGAGCTATTATTTTTGTAGTCGCACCACAAGTATTTACCAAAATAGAGATGGTTGCTGTTTCCTGTGCATGTCATTGAGTTAATGAATCTTTCCTGAAAACAAACTTTAACACCATTACCTTGTGGAAAGGACTCACCAGCGGTACCTCTAATTAACTAAATGGGAAGATTGTTCACAATTTAAATGTTCACCTTTGAATTTGTTTCAGATTTGATAATTAAAATCACCTGTGGATTGTATTTATGCAATTTACTTTTGGGGAATAACTAAGTATTGCTGAATTTAATTTGACCTGATTTTCAACCTTATATTACCAATAACTGTGGAAATGTCTTTATATACATTTCATTGGACCCGACCCAAATAAAAGGTCCAGCAAGATCTCTGTCTGAAGCAGACTCATGATTCATCACTAATGTTACTTTTATATTCACCCAAACTGGATGAATACTTGCTTTTTGATCACTGCACCCTTGTTTTTTTCTGTTTAGGAGTTAATGATTTACTTTCAGCTTTTTCTTCTTGCAAATCACAGACCCGATAGCCAATTTTCCAAAGTTCTGGAAGTACTTTTAACTTCGTCTCTGTCCATCTTTTGTTTCTGTTTTTGTGAATTTTCTATTCCCAAGGCATTTTTCTTCCAGTTTTTTGTCCAAATTCTTTCATATCTGCTTCTATGTTTACCTTCAAACTTCCCATTGTTAACAATCAACATCTTTTTCTCCATCTCTTGTTGAACTGAATAGGTTTTATAACCCTGTCCATCATTTTAACAGACAGCCATCTTGTTTGGGCCACCTTCTCGCCGATTATGAAAGTGCACCAGACGACTCAGCTATACCAGAACACTGCTTTAAGTGCAGAATATCATGCACATTTAAACTTGTGATGGTATTTTTTTTTTTATAAAAGCAAAAAAAATGCATCTCTTTTTTTCCTCTCATGATCTCATATTTCTTCCCCACTTAACTCAGTCCCAAATATTAAAAAAAAAAAAATTTTTTTTAATCCTATTAAATGCTTTAATTATTTAACATGCACACATATACTGAAGTAGTCCCACAAGGCCTAAGTTGCAAACAGACAAATTATAGTACTTGCAGGAATCCCTTTGTTGGAAAAGAAAAAGAAAAAGAAAAAAGAGAATTAAATGAAAATAAATAGATAGTTTGTAGATTTCATTCTAATTAAGATAATCTTTGCCACTTTTGGACACAGTGGATTTTTTTGTCTACTGCATGACCATGAAACTGTGGCTTCTTTCATTGCAGATCATGCAGGAAGATTCAACTATAATTCCTTTTAATCTTCCTAAACACACACTGCACCATTTTTTTCTGCAAAACAACAACAAAAATGTCCTGAAAACCTCTCTGCCTGAAGTGTTAAGCCTGAAGGATGAATGAGCAGATGGACATGGGAAGGCTGACGAGGTCACAAAACTCTTAGTCCCATATGTCCTCGTCTTCCAGTTCCCACCGTCTAATGTTTTTGCGCCTGTGGTGACACACAAAGCACCTCTCATAATTTTTTTTTTTTTTTTTTTTTTTAACACAGTCGCTGCAGGTCAAATCTCAACATTCATTTCACTTTAGTCAGAAATTAAACATCATATCTTAGTGTCATCAAGCTATTTTAATACTGTAATCCATTTAAAACAGTTAAAGAGTGCATAAAATTTAACTTACATAAAGTTTTACTACTATGTAACATTTTTTAGGTTACATCTAGGCATAGGTTTCATTAGTGTAACTCTTTTTTTTCCCCCTTTAGAAAACAGTTAATCTTGGGTTCTCTCTACTTGAAAGTACTTTTTTAAAATATATATGTATATTTGCTGATTTAAAAAAAAAAAAAAAAACTTTTGCAAAGACCTCAGACCGGGTTTAGAGCAGTCCTCCGCTAAAGAGCTCCCACTCTGGAAATAACTTTGAACTGGACATCCGTAAAAACAGAACCAACAGCGGCCCAAAAAGACATCTGCAAGAGGAAGGAAAGCCATTTCTGGCGATGACAGGGAGCCATTCACTGCCCAGTGAGGCCACCACTAAGCCCATAAAAAATTAGCATACAGCTGACGTTCTGCCCGAGGGTGAAAAGAGCCAGTTAAAGGGCTTTAGTTTGACGAAGAGAGTCCCACAGACTGCATTGCTCCACTCTCTCATTGTCCTCTGTATGCAAACTCCATATGTCCCCCTAGCGGCAGGTGACACAGCATGACCCCTGACCCGGCATGCTGCTTTGGTGGATGAGGGTGAAGTTGTATTGTTCACATCGAGGCACTTGTCTAGACTTCTTGTCCACAGGAATTACAATGACACCTGCTGATGTTCTGTAACTAAGGTAGAAAATATCCTCAGTCCAATAAAGAATATAGTACTGTATAGTACTCAATTTTAGGGAGAAATCTTCAAAGTTGGCACTTAAAATCCATCAGGTGTCCTTCTGGGAATACTTGTGAGAAATAATTATAAACTGAATATCAAAGGCACTAAGTGCAAACACTTGAATTTCTGTTTTGTGTTTTTAAAGTAAAAGGATCTGAGGGAAAAGATAAAAACTAACAAAAAATCTTTTACAAAAAAGTTCCAGCTTCCATTTTTATCTCAGTTGTGGCTCCTTAAACCATCAGTAAAGCCTTGAAACTCCATCTCTAACTGCTTTCCAACAATCTGCAGCCATGGGCTCCTCAAAAACAAAACTGATTAACTCAAAACAGGTAAAGTGACTAAGAAGATGACGAGCCATTTCCAGGTAGCTGTTTAAGTTCCTAATTAAGAAATGATAGTTAAATGGGTGTGATGGAGGTCAAGTTGATGTTTGTAAAGCAAGAAAGCTTTCCAGGGAATCTGCTGATTGGCTTTCTAAAAGGCAAGTTGGGACTTGTGTTTGACTGTGAGGGACGTTCAGGAGCATCAAGCAAATCAGGATGGCGACGCAATAGTAGTGATGCAAATGAACAGCTCAAAAAGATTAATGTTGTTTGGAAATGAGCCCCGCGGATTTGATGCATTTACCCAGACCTTTTATTCATTTATTTTTTGGCTATAATGAGCAATATGTTTGGAGATTAAAAGTGTACAAAAAAAAAACCCTTTCCAACTGTTACGCACAAACCGTGGGGATTAGGCTTGTGCTGCAGCCAGTGACATGGGCAGCTTTCCTGGTGGAGATGGGAATGGGATCCCATGAAACAGCAGAAAACTCTGGAAACAAACAGCCTGACGTTACAGGAGCTACACATTTAAAGTTTTTCCTACAAACAGGATGATGATTTGAAAGATGCAAAGATACACTAAAGATGTGCAAGCTCTAGATTTAGCTTTGGTCTTATGGTTAGGAAGGTAAGCGAAGTGAAGGAGTTCACAGAACATGAGATGTTTTCTAAGAAGAAATGCTGAAAATTCCCCCACGTAAGGTTTAAAAGACTAGTGGCTGGAGAAAAAAAAAAAAAAAAGCTTTGGGAACCTGTGGTATTTTATTTCTGACTAAAGGCTGATCATCTTATTAAGAAAAAAAAGTAATCTTGATTTAAATATTGAAGAAATGCATCATCTCTGGTTTTGACTTTATAAGAGTTGAGTTAGAGTGAACAAAATGACACTTTTCCTGAACAGGTGAAACATGTCAAACGTCTTCAGCTCAGTTTTGATAACATTCGAAGGCCAGCGTAAACTGCCAAAGCGGTAAACAGAAGCAGGCTTAAATGAAGCTTCACACTAGTTGTTTGATGTCACAACAGCCCGAGACTTCATTTGAGTCACTGAGATTTCCAGAAACACAAAGATAAAACTGTACAACTGATCCTTAAATAAGACTATTTATTTAGTTTTAAAATAGGTTCTTTTTTTTTGTTCTACAGACTTAATTTCAAGGAGGTCAGGGCTTTGCAGAAGCAACAAAATAAACATTTCTCATTAATTTAAAATACTGAGAGTAAACCAGAATAATAATAAAAATAAACCAACATCACAGCGAGGCTGGATTAGCGGAAATGAGCAAACTCGGAGGTTAAAAGACGCCGTTAAACATGCACAACTGCTCTGTTTCTACCACACCTCTAGTAATAAAGACATGAGCAATGTCTCACCAGCATTCTCAAATAATCCCACAGACAAAAGCAGAACCAGTTTTGCAAGCAGAAGTGATCCGGTCAAGAATTATTACAGCAGCAGCTGCAAACAGTGTCAAGAACTGGCCAAGAAAAAAAAAAAAAAAAAAAGCATACTACATATCGAAGTATTTCATGTCTTTTCACCAACATTTTAAAAAAAGTGCTGACTTCAAAATTAGAAGGTTAAAACATATAGAACTCTATGAAATAAAACAAAACAAAACAAAAAAAAGAGGAAAAACCAAAAATCTCCACTGAGACTTTGGTTTAGTTTCATATATTTAAAAGTTTCCCTTTCTGTGACCAGCAGATGTTAATATAATAATTCTATCATTCCCAAGCATCACTTAGGAAAGTAAACGTTATTCAATATGTAAAGAGGAAAATTAAAAATAGTGTGTAAAATTGGATTCTTTATAAAAAATTTACCAGCTTGGCTGCAGTACTGCATGAGGACAAAACAGGACTGCAGGGAAGAGGCGAGCGGGCCCTGAGGATCGGATCAGGGGACTAACAGCCGTACAGTATGTCTCACAATGCTCCACACACAAGCACAAACTCCAGACCAGTCTTACTCTTCTGTGTGCTTGATTCACATCCGTTATTAAAATATCGGAGACCGCAAAATCCACTGGTTTTTTTCTTTTTTTCCTCCAAGGTAAAACAATATGGTTAAAACAGCTCTAAAAGAAAATAGTGCACTTTTCAAGGCAGTCAGGCCATTTTACTTTGCAGTTTTCAATGGAAGATACATTTCCTCAAGTTGGTAGAAAGAGGTCCCCAGAGTTTCGAAAGAGTTTGCAATTATTCAAGATAAGCATATAAACAGTAAATACACCTGGTCAGCACTGAAAGGTCATACATTCACTGATAACCAAGTCGCCTGGGACTCTAAGAAAAACGTGTCAAACCAAAAGATACGACTTCCTTGCCAGTGCAGCGCCTGGAGGGCACACACTCGTGTGTCTAGATCTGCTAGGGTGGAAATAAAACACTTTTTTGCATTTTATGTTTTTTTTTTTAAAATCCCCCAGAGATTTTGGATTAAAAGAGTGGTTTTCTGTTCCTTTTTAGAAAAAAAAAATAAAAACAAAAAAAACTTATAATAGAGGTAACAGTAGAAGTAAAACCCGCCTGTATAAATCATAAATTTGGGGAAAGGTCTGCATTTGGACCAAGCTGAAGAGAATTCAACGTAGAGGAAAATTAAAGACAATCTCATGTCTGACATTTCAGAGACGACACCCTGCATCCACAAGAGCTGAACCCGTCTTTGTGGAGCCATTTAATAAAGGGTGACTTAAGGAGGTTTTGTGCCTGGTCTAGAAACAACGAAGCACATAATCCTTAAAAATGAAAAATGTTATTTCATGAGGAAATACAATAAATTCATTACGAGCGTTCAAGGAGCTAATAATCTCCTCACTCAAACTTGAAAACAACGAAACGAGAATAATTTTCCAAAATATCTGGGGGTTTCATTAAAATAAACTAAAACAATCTCTGGAAGCATCAGAGTGTAAGTTGTGCCTGTGTTGGAGATTGTGTAAAGCAAGCCGTGAATGCAGACCGATTCAAATGTACATCCAGTGCAACGACCTTTATAGGCAATACTGATCCTCAAGAGGAACAAAATTAACTTTGCCATCCACCTGGGATCTGCTGAACAATGGCAAGTCTTTGAGGTGCAATTCATCTTTGAGAGTCGGTGAAAAGCCATAATTCAGACTCAAAACATCCCATTCGAAGTCTGTAGTGAATTAAGTCGACAGCCTTGTTGTGTTGCTAACCTGCTCTAAAGCAGCAATGTGAAGTTGGATAACTTGTGCTGGTGTAGCTTCTCCACGTCGTGCAAGTCATCCAAAAATGCTTGAATAGAAGGCTACTGAACTTCTTTTCTTGAAGATGTTTCACCTCTGATCTGAAATGCTTCTTTAATAAATTGGGAACGTTGGGCCTCTAAACTGCTGCTGGATTGTTCACTCTTGCGACTGATGGGTTAGAGATTTACAATAACAGCTCAGAAGCCTGAAACTCCCACCAGTCATACCTGAAGAAACCTTTGAGATGGCTGGTGAAGCATATTTCAGAACCAAGAAGTCCATTTGTTTTCTATTCAAGCTTTTCCAGATATCCAACTTGTGAAACACAAAAAGACCACCTACATCAGTTACTGATGAGTGACTGAGGTATGCAAAATAAAAGTATATTGCTAGCATTAACAGATAAATCACTCCTGAACATTTCTGCCTGAACTTGATGTGCTGCTTCATTTCATTACAGATAAATTTGTAGCTCGTGAGCTAAAATTCAGGGAATCGCATCAGTAGAATGGCTTAGATATATAATTGTTCAACAGAAAGTTTAAAAACAGAGTCCTCTGGAACAGGAAGAGTAAGCAAGCGGTTGCAGGAGAGGCTGCAACTTTACAGAGGATTTCAGCCTAAACTCTGGAGGGCGAAAAGGGTTTAGAGGAGGAAATGTGCAGTCTTCAGTGTACAAGTCGTTTAAAGTAGATTTTTGTGTCCGCCGTCCTCATCCAGCGTGAGGTCGACCACTTCAGGAGGGGACACCCAGTTGTGCTGAGGAGAAACAGTAGTCCAGAGCTGGGATTGATTTGTGCTGTTTAACTGCTCCACTGAGTTCTCCTTCCAGGAAGACAAACTCTTAATCACCCCTCCGCACGGATGGGCACATCTGGGTTTGAAATGGGGGGAAGAAGGAAGCAAATGACTGTATAAATAGTTGTTTTAGAAAAAAAAAAAAAAAGATCTGTATAGATGGGAGCAGATATTCACACATATCCTCTAAAGTGAGAGTCTTTACCGTGCTTTCTCTTGGACCCCGACTATTTCCACCTCACTGTCGGAGGAAGCGATCTTAATCTGGCCCTTGTGCTGAGAGTTCTCCTTGTGCGACAGCTCAAGCTCCACATGGCCTGTAATAAACAAGAGCAACAGTTGTGAGGAGGACCAGATCAGCAGAGAGCTCAAGGCCTTGCTGACAAATGAAGACTGCAGCTGCTTTTGCACACAAAACACACACACAAAAAAAAGAAGAAGAAGAAGAAAAAAAAAAAAAAACAACGAATGAACAATTGTAACTTAAAACCCATCTGGATAGCATGAAGCGATACATTAGATGGTAGACTTAATACTCGTGTTTTTGATAACGCCACCTTGTCGCGTGTAAGAGGTCAATTCTGATGTCGTGATTTAAGGCGGCAAGAGCTTTCTGTAGCACCAAATGCAAGCCAGTGGTGTGTGGGATGAAGTGTACTTCAAAGGAATCTTGCTGAGATAAATAAGAGTGTTTCCCCCATGCTGCTTATTGACGACACTCAAAGCTCTTAAATGGCCTTTCTTCACTGAGGAAAGTATCAGTTTGGACGTACCGGGTTTGTAACTGACCTGCGATAGAGCTCAGAGCTCTTATACACCCAGAGTGAGCTGCCATATCCTGGCTTCTGTGTGTTTTTAGCTCATGCTTTATCACCGTGGGCCGCACTGTCTCCACACTCATACTCTCCTGGTTAGAATCAGTGTCTGAAATATCATAGTGACCCACTACTGGAGGCCCGTCTGCAGAAAACAAAGAAAACACTTTAGTATTCAAATCATGCCCGGGAATGCCAGGACTCCGTTTGAAACTGGACACCGTTTCTACACTCTTTCTAGTTGCAGCATCTGCAATATACATAAAAAGGTTACGTAAAACCCCAAAGTATTAAATAGTACAAATGTAGAAAAAAAAAAAAAAAACTATTTGGTGTCAATGGTTTAACAGCACTACCTCGACTATAAAACATACAAAGCTGAAACTATGAATATGGTTAAACTGATTTTATATTGTAAAAATGACTGCATTTTAACTTCATTAATAAACATTTTGCAGCATGGGATTTTTTTTTCTCCTTTCCATTTATTGCTTGTAAAATAACAGCCATTCACATAAAACTACACAAGAATACACTCATTACAAAAAAAACCCCATCAAAATAACCTTGCTCAGTGAATTAAATGTTATTTGCTAATCTTAAAAAAAATTAAAAGGCCAAAAGAACAGAAGAGTAAGTGTGGAAGAGCGGAAACATCTTTGTTCTACCCTGTAATAAGAGTCCCTAGGAGAGACACACACTCTCTGTGCTATCCAGACGTGTGTGTAGGTGTGTGAGGGGGTTCGTCTGAACAGCATGTTCGAGAACGCGGCCTATGAATAGCTGAATGGGCTGAAACAAACAGGTACTGGGGTTACCTGAGAAACAAAGCACCAGCAAATGTAAAGGCTATGTTTTTAAGGTAGAAAAAGGACAAATGTAAACCAAGATAGTCTCTTTGGTAAACAACGGACTGTCCCTTCAGTTTTTGTTTTTCCCCAAATGCACATTTTTATTCATATGCACCAGGTTCTCTTCGTAGTGTTGGGGGGAGAAAAAAATTGTTGAAGCTAGTTTTAATATACAAATGCACAAAAGCTGATGTTGGACAACTAAATTCAAATAGCAAAGAAGTAATGCATCATGAAAAAAAAAAAAAAAGGACGATATTCACACGATTTAAGACAAAACCATCAGTTCCAGGGGGTAACATTTAAACAGCTCAAATGTTGTCTATCATCATTTGTCAGCATAAGCAAAAGTTATAGCTTGCACACATGCTGCTGATGAGAACTTATTTTGGCCTTTTAAATACCGATATAATCACATGCAAACAGGTGGGGCAACGATATGTTCAGCATCAAGTTCTATAAACCTGACTTTCATTTACATATACAAAAAACACTTCCTAACATCTTAACTATAAATATGATTCAGCAAAAGGTTCCTTCATGAATGTCTGGTCTTTGATAGTGTTGGTGCCGAGCACTGCAACACTAATCAGTTTATTTATTTTAGTGAGTGCAGTTTAAGGGAAGATTTAAGGTTAAGTGTTTTCTACATAAGACCACAGGATCTGAACCAGAAAAGGCCACTTGATCACCCAGACCTGTCAGATTTTGTTGTTATTATTATTATTATTGTTTTTTTTAAAGAAAAGTATACATGCAACATACCACTGCTGTTTCAATCACTGCTGCTGATTTGTAAAATTGTTGTCTGGGTTTTAAGTTGAAAGTCAAGCTGGCAAATACACAGTGCCTCATGGAGATTTAGGCCAAGTTGGCAATCAAACCAGTGCAAACAATACATATCTAAAAATAAAAATAATAATAATAATCTGAGAGACAATTGAGGCTATTGGCACTGCTGATAACAGCCACAAAAGATTCCATGCCTTTTTTAATGCATACAATTTATACATTAGCTACTAAAGATACACAATGAGAGCTATTCTTTCCTCCCTCACCAGTTTCTTGTTACTCCAAAAAGGCAGCAATAGCAGCAAATGTAACAGAAAGGCAGATATTGCCAAAAAATAAAAACATAAAAACAGAACTAATCTAGAATTGTAATATATTCTTAAAAGGCAAGAAAAAGCGGGACATACTATAAGTGTGTTTATAAGTACATTTTCGATTAAATGTTCTGCTGTTAGTAAAGCTATGCCACCAAAACAAAACATTGCCCAAAGATGTTCCTGAACCATTAGTAAACAAAGTGTAAACCATTCAGGAAAAAGCGTAGTGTGTTGAGCCTGATTTCTACAAAAATAGCATGAAAATGCTTTATCTTTCATTCCCAGCACGAGTACAGAATACCAAGGCACATGCCATTTACAGCAGCACCCTACCTTACACTGTAATGACTGCCAAGGTGCTGTAATGCACACTTTAAATGGAGAAAATGTGTGTGTGTATATATGTGTGTACAGCAGGTAAAAACTTCTTTTTTTAACTTCAAATCCAGCAAAGATATCTTATAAGCATTACAGTAAGAGCCATGACTCTTTGTGTTGTGACATTTGCCCTGTGTCCGTGCCACACATCCTGCAAGGATCAAACAGGTGAGTTAAATAACTCTGAATGTCAAATCTCACAGTGATTCAGTGTCAGATAACATGCCGAGACCCTGGCCTGCTCAGAGTCAAATTCAAATGACCAGGTTCAGCCAAGCTGCAGTTAATAATGCATCTTTATAGACCTCACATTTACCTATTATAACCTATATTGCCATGCTTTCTGGTTCAAGTTCTAGGATTCCTCTATGAAACTGCAAGAAGCAGAATCTAAATCTAAACATTTAAGAGGCCAGGATCTGGTACACTTAGATTTCCGTTCTGAGCAACAACTTCAGGGAGGATGTTGTTGTTGTTTATAGGGGTGGGGGTGAGACTGTTGTTCTCTCGTGCCAACATGTAGGCAGCCATAGTCTCTGAAGACTCTGAGGATGGCAAATATGAAGCTGGCGGGGAAAGCCTCGCCCCCTGCTGCCCCTCTGGGGCATCACTTGAGCGTTTGGAAGAATCGTTGTCTGAGTCGAGGTGTGCAAGCTTTTCCATCCAGACGCGGAAGCGCTCCTCAGTCTGACGCTGCATCACAGCAAAGCGCGTCATGGCCTCCTCCAGAACACTGCCGATCCCGTTCCTGTCCCACGAACTGGTGTCCAGCAGCCCATGAATCTGGGCTCCCACTCTGGATCTCTCCGATGCACGTCTGAAGCCAGCTTTAAAGACATTGAGGCCAAGCCATAAGAAAATACAGTAGCATTTTCATGCTTCGGAGGTGGACGTGTGCATTAAAGAGAAAAATGACAGTTTGTTTTTGTTACGTGCAGATCGACTCTCTCATGCTGATGGGCTACATCATGCAGTTGTAGGACTCAAATCTGTGTGCAGGATGTAAAAATGGTTGAAAGTATTCCATGTACAAAATACCCCTAAAGGAGGAAAACTGATGACGGATTCTGAGACTATGATTAGGAAAAATGTGCTAACTTCTGACTTTTTGAAGTGCACATACCCATTTAAAAGAAATAAACTGCAACTCTACGGAGCAAGAGAAACAGCTTTGCTACATTCGTAGGTAAAACTGTAAAAAAAATAAAATAAAAAATTGAGTATTACAAGTATCAGCCATGACATTCTTAATCAAAAACCTAGGTAAGTGATTTCCAGTGTGGAAACCTTAACATTAATTCATTAAAATAATAGGCAACAAACAAAATTTAAAAAAAAAAAAAAAAAAAAGGCTTAACGTGAACACAAAGATCTCTCTTCCAACAGCAGCATGAAACCTTTACATTCTAGCCTGAGAGTAAGCTCATCCAAAAGATTTCCAACATCAAATGAGGAAGCAAACACAGTTCCAATGTGTAAGCTGACATCACTGTTTGCAGTCTGATATTTGTTCGCACTGGACACTTCTATTCCTCGATTTACCTCAAAATTATCCTCATTCAGAAATATGCATGCATTAACATTTTCCAGCAACTGACACAAGAGCTACCAGACTCTTTAAAGATGCTACAGAGTCCATTATGGGGGGAGAAATTTTTTTTTTTCCTAAATTGCCACCTGTGTGGGCAGAAAAAAGAGAATGACCTATGTGGACTCAAATCAAATGCTAATCAAATGACATTTGATTAAGACAGGAAAAAAAAGAAGAAAAGAAAAAGAAATGGTTAGACTGAATTCCTAGTAGCTTTTTTCACTCCCCATGATACAGACACTCGTTAAAGAAAAAAAAAAAAAGGTATAAATATTTGCATTTCAAAACTAGAACCTAATAGAATGATGTCTGGAAACTCAGACCGACACAGCAGGACTGTAAACTGTACACATCTTGTCTAGAGCAGAGGATGAAGATATGCACGGCTCAAACGACAGTACACACATTATGTGTTAGATTACCATCAGTCCATGAGTAGACCAATGCTGACTAGACTTTGAAAGCATGCAAACAATGAGACAAAGTTCCAACAAGACATGTCAAGTAAAACGGCAGGTGACTAGACACAGACCCTCTAAACAAAGTTTATGCATTTGAAGTAAAGGTGAATGACAATAGATGATAAATGAAGAAATAAGAAGGAAAAAGAAAACGAGAAAAGTGGTTGATGAAGCAAAGACAAAGCAGGCCTTCTATAGATTTGATATTATACAAATCGTGTAAATTGCATTTCAAGATTATTGTTCATATTTCATTACAATAACAATTTGAAGTCATGCAGAAATGCTGTCGGAGGTGTTCAGCTTTACCAGTTGTAAATGACTATTGTGTGGCTTTTCTATAGTCTGTGTATTCTATTGATTGTATTCTATAAAAGGGTTTTATATGATAGTTAAAGTGTTGTTATTGTGCTATAATCATGTGATGGGATCATCAGATGATACCTGGAATATCTGTCTTGATTGTCTTGCTGCCTCCGGAAGTATCGTCATCCTCATCATCAGAAGAGCTGGTGCTGGAATCACACGTGAGCTCACTATCACTGGTACTACTGTCCTGCAGCAGGTTATATTTCTTCCGTGCTGCTGCCTCCCGTTTCTGCCTCAGTAGACGCATACGCTCCTTGTGTTTCTGGCTCCGGTGACCTTTCACTTTTGCCAACTTGCCATTGGTTTGTTTTTCCTGCCCTGTTGATGCTACCGCTGTTGGTTGGCAGCGGTTCTTCTTTGCAGCCATTGCATTGGGAGGCATTTCACTCTCTGAACGCGACCGCCGAGACTTCCTGCCCCCTGAAGCGGTGGCAGAAGTTTGTTGTCTTGATTCTTGACCAGGAGCATTAGCAGCTTCCATGCTGCCCATTTCTCCTCCAACAGGAGCAGCAGCACATTCTTCCCCAGAGGAAAGCGTGTCTGAGTCAGCCAGGTTGCCACTGGATGAAGGGGAGAGCATGCATGGATTTGAGGAGTCACTCTCATAAATATGACATGATGCAGGCTTGTCACTCCCTGCAGATGCCTGCTGGGACTCTGGGGAGTCTCTGTGGAGCTCTTTCATCAAGCATGGCATGGAGAGGAGACTCTGCTCACCCTCAGTATTCAAAGGGCTATCTCCTTCCTTTTCCCTTGGAGGGGAACTGGTACTGGTGGTGGTCTCCGTTTTCAGATGCTCATCTTGCTCTTCTTGAACAGAAGCTGTGGCTGACTGGGCTTCATCAAGGCACTCTGGGGGACACTCAGCATCTAAAAATTCCTCTGCCTTCTCTGAATCAGCCATCTTCATACTAGGTAAGCCCAGAGCCCAAAGGTCCAGCAAACATGGACCAATGTGCCTGGACAGTAAAACCTGTGAGAAGAAGTTAAAATTGAAAATCTTGGTCTGTTGCAAGTTGTCAGTTGTCTGAAGGCAGATGCATCCATTTTATGTTTTGCATACAACTGCAAATTACCAATACTATTGTCTTAATAATACCATACTGACTGAAAAAAGGCTCTTAAAAGAAATACTGCAAGAACAAATAGCAGCAAAAACCCAACATTATAGATCTATAATCACAACTCTGAAAATGTTACGTAAAAAATATGCTCTACATACAAGTCCCAAGCAGGGTTCTGGTTTTCCCAGTGACTATGTACAAATGAAAAGTATTACAATTTAATGTTCATCTGCTAGTGATCCATCACAAAATAAGCAGACACAAGGCCATATTTACTAATATCACCACAAACAGTCCAAAAGAAGTTGGAACATCTTTGCATATCAGTAAAAAGATCTTATTTGAAAAAGTTTCCTTTCACTCTCAGCTGAGTACTTCAAATTTATGAACACAAAATGAGTTGGCTTACACTATAAAATATGTACGACTGCAATTAATAAAGTAAAGCATGTATTGACAGATAAAGCCACAACGATGACTGAGTCACAATATGCAGTTTAACACACAATCTTAAGAAAAGTAAGTGACAGTAAGATCAGATTGTCGCATAAATTGGGCTGCCGTTAAGAATTTTATTTTGAACTAGTCTGCTTTCACACGAATAATTAACGCTTAATTACACTGGATGACGTGTAAGTACTATGAATGTGTATTTGTGTCTGGGGGAATGACTTTCGTTAGCCGTATCTATGCCCAGCTAAGGCTAACACAACCTTTTAGCTTCTCACTGAAGGTAATCTTAGTCGTAATCATATCCACTGCAAACTTGGCCAGAAAAAAAGAAACACTGGGGTTGCAGGACAGCTGCTTCGCGAGATCCTATAAATGGAAGTGGTATGCGTCTATCTGACCAGGCAAGATCATGCCAACAGTTAGCGGCTAGCGCGAACAGCCCACATAGCAACTGACTGGTTTCAACTTACCACAGCGTTAGTTAGAGTCTTCGTTTCCCAGAGTCGGACTTTTCAACATTTTCGGTAATTTTCAGAGTCTCAAATTTGGTTTATACAAAAATTAGCACTGGTAAATTCCCTTTAACCCCTTTTACAACCTGGAGAAATTTCAATGCGTTTTTGGCGCAGCCCGCTCCCAGCTACGAGAGCTCCGCTAGCTGCTAGCACTT
>JAOWBL010000004.1:4588751-4599064 GCA_028564865.1 Zenarchopterus dispar | reverse complement strand
TTTGCTCGTGTTCGCTTCAACATGTCGGTCAGGATGTTAAAAACAGCTCAAATGGATTCAATAAATTATTGTTTTGGGCGTTTCTCTGTTCTGAACATTACACTTTTGAACGGTAAATGACATGCCAAATCCCGACACTTTACAAGACACGGAGAAACCCTATAACACGTCAAGACTATATTAGTATAATAGAAATGAATATAATGGTTTAGAATGCAAATAGTGATCGACGACTTATAAGATTACATTTAATGGCTCATATGGACTCCAATCTATATAATTAGTTTGCGTAGTACACGTTTCGCATCTGACTTTCAAAGTTAACCAGCTATGTCTCTTACAAATAAATGCATGCATTGTTTTTAAAATGTTGAAAACAGTTGAACGTTATTAATCGTTTTAGGAATTTCTACTGGTTACTTATATACTTTTTTCCCATTTTAGATCAAATTAGTGTCTGATTTTTCTGAAAAACTTTCAACTGATTTTTAAAAAAAAATCAGTTGCACTGAAAAATTATTCACTCAGTAAAGGTATTTCTTTAAAAAAATATATATATATTTTACAGGTATCAAAGAATGTTGCTGCTGCATGTGTAGGAGCAAAGAATCTGCACACCAGTCGTCCATGGCTGCAGAAGACAGGTAAGTGTTGTAGGACAACTGTTGACCTAAAGGAATGAATGAATTATTCTGAATTGGTCCTTCCACACAGATTCATATTTAACCAGGTGTATATATTTAGTGATGTTTTACTCAATGAATACTTTTTTCCACATCAAAGGCACAGCCGAGGTGTCGTCCATTTTGGAGGAGAAGATCATGGGAGCTGACACTAGTGCTGATTTGGAGGAGACTGGTCGTGTGTTGTCCATTGGTGATGGTATTGCCAGAGTGTATGGTCTTAGGAACGTGCAGGCAGAGGAAATGGTGGAGTTCTCCTCCGGTCTGAAGGTGATGGTTTAAACCTTAGATACTGATTCTTCACAACATAGCACATCATTTCAATGGTTGATAGTAATTTGCAAATGCCAATGGTCTTCTGAGTAGAGCTCACAAGCAGCAGCTTAGGTTGCCTGTTGCAACTTGTGATTCACGGAAATCTTTGTTCATTGTTGCTTCTTCATATTGTCTTTTTTTTTTCTCTTTTGAAATAAATATTATTTCTCTCATCCAGGGTATGTCACTGAACCTGGAGCCTGACAACGTTGGTGTTGTCGTGTTTGGTAATGACAAGCTGATCAAAGAGGGCGACATTGTCAAGAGAACAGGCGCTATTGTGGATGTCCCTGTTGGTGAAGAGCTCCTTGGCAGAGTTGTTGATGCTCTGGGAAATGCCATTGATGGAAAGGTAATTAATGCTTATTCTTTGCCCACAAGAATCATTGTATTGTCATCAACAGAAAATTTAAATAACACTTGTTTTATTCTCAGTTGTTTTGCAGATTCATGTTTTTGATAACCTTTGAGAACTACCACATTAAATTCAATGTCCCTTTGATAAATTAATTGATAGATCAACTAATTGTTTCAGTTTAAAGTGTAGCGGGAGCTTTACCATCTGATTTAATTTAGTGAGAGGTAATGGAGCAGATTTTAATCTGGTTTCTTCCTCTGTTCTCTTCAAAGGGCCCCCTTGGCTCCAAGACCCGCAGGCGTGTGGGTCTGAAGGCCCCTGGCATCATCCCCCGTATCTCTGTGAGGGAGCCCATGCAGACTGGCATCAAAGCTGTGGACAGTTTGGTGCCCATCGGTCGTGGTCAGCGTGAGCTGATTATTGGAGACAGACAGACTGGGTAAGAGGATTCTATTCAAAGAGTATCCATCCATCATCTCTACCTGCTTATTCCACTTTAGGGTCATGGGGGTCTGCTGAAACCTATGCCAGCTGTCTTAGGATGAAAATCGGGGGTGCACCCTGGGCAGGTGTTCAAAGGGAATATTTTAGTAAATTGCAGCATGTGATGTTTTTTTCCAGTGTCTTTTGAAGTTATGGTTACAGTAGTGAAAGTGTTCATCCCAAAAGCAAGTGGCAGAAATGCTTCATCATAAAAGCTCATCTAGTTTCTCAAAATTCTAATTGATATGACTATTTTTATACACCTTCAAATTGAAGGCAAGCAAGTTGTTAAAGTCCAGAGTAAAGATGAACAAAACCAATCATCAAAGAGGATCAGGATTATGTTTCAGAAGATGGAAGGATTTAATCTAATATAAAAAGGTGTTTTCTAGTGTGTCCACATTGATGACTTTAAATTTGTGTTGTAGTAAAACTGCAATTGCCATCGACACAATCATCAACCAGAAACGCTTCAATGATGGAACTGATGAGAAGAAGAAGCTGTATTGCATCTACGTCGCTATTGGCCAGAAGAGATCCACAGTGGCTCAGCTGGTGAAGAGGCTGACTGATGCCGATGCCATGAAGTACACCATCGTGGTGTCTGCTACTGCCTCTGATGCCGCTCCGCTTCAATACCTGGCTCCATACTCTGGCTGCTCCATGGGGGAGTATTTCAGAGACAATGGCAAGCATGCCCTGATCATCTATGATGATCTCTCCAAGCAGGTGAGCTTTACATCTGATGGTGGAGGGGCTGTGAACTCGGAGAAAGCCAGGTAATTAAGTTTAGATAAACATGCAGTCTTAACTGTTGCCGTTCTGCAGGCTGTTGCCTACCGTCAGATGTCCCTGCTTCTTCGTCGTCCCCCGGGTCGTGAGGCTTACCCAGGAGATGTCTTCTACTTGCATTCCCGTCTGCTGGAGAGAGCTGCTAAGATGAACGACAACTTCGGTGGTGGCTCACTCACCGCCCTTCCCGTCATTGAGACACAGGCTGGTGACGTGTCAGCCTACATTCCAACTAATGTCATCTCCATCACAGATGGACAGGTTAGAGGGTGACTTCACATGCCTCATTTAGACATGACCAGTCTTGAACTTGCCCTTAAATGCTGCTTTCTTGCACAGATCTTCTTGGAGACTGAGCTCTTCTACAAGGGTATTCGTCCAGCCATCAATGTTGGTCTGTCTGTGTCACGTGTTGGATCTGCTGCCCAGACCAGGGCTATGAAGCAGGTTAGTCCTCTGTCTTATCTTTTGGCTTTTGTAACACTAAAAGTCTATCATATTAACTCTTTGATTCCTGCTCGTCCTCAGGTGGCTGGTACCATGAAACTGGAGCTGGCTCAGTACCGTGAGGTTGCTGCCTTTGCTCAGTTTGGTTCTGATTTGGATGCCGCCACTCAGCAGCTGCTGAATCGTGGCGTTCGTTTGACTGAGCTTCTTAAACAGGGGCAGTACTGTAAGTATTACTGACTTATTTCAGCATTTCTTTCAGAAAATTGATCAATTCTTGGCTCTAATTGCCTGTATCCTTTTACTTTTCAGCTCCAATGGCTATCGAAGAGCAGGTAGCGGTTATTTACGCTGGTGTGAGGGGTCACTTGGACAAAATGGAGCCAAGCAAGATCACCAAGTTTGAGAAAGCGTTTCTGCAACACATACTGAGCCAGCACCAAGACCTGCTGTCAAATATTAAGTAAGTTCAGATATTTAAGGTAGGGTTGTTTGTTTTAACTTCAGAGATGTTCTGAAACCATTGTTCTTCTGTTTACAGGGCTGATGGAAAAATCTCTGAGGCATCTGACGCTAAGCTCAAGCAGATTGTGTTGAATTTCCTCTCCAGTTTTGAGTGAAATAGTGCCGTTTGCTCTGGTTGTTTGGTTGCATAGTACAGCATCAGTTATTCTTTCTATGGACTTAAAAAAACATTTCAAGTGGCACTTGATCTTTAATGTACAGATGTCTCTCGATGGAGAATTAAAATATTCCACCAAACTGACAGTTTTCTCTTTTTATTTGCAGTACTGTTTTCTCATTTGTTAAAAGAAAAAACATTAAAAAATGATTCTAAAAAGTAACGCATATAATGTGCTTTGACCAAGTTTAGTCTTTTCCCTCAAATTATTTAAAATCCACTTTCCTGCTAATAAGATTTGTATGAACAGACAAAGCTAATCTCACACAAAAATTATATTTAGAGAAATGAGAAGTTCATGAATGAAGATCTTCCAATACAGCAGCAGTGCAGTGCATCTCATCAGTTTTATTACTATTACGTGTGTCAAATTAGTCTAATTCCTACAGAAGTTGGAGTTGTGACTTTGGTGTTCATACTCTGGTGTAAGGTGTTTTTTTTTTTTTTTAATATGATGGCAATTTAAGGAAACACTAATATTACACTTCATTTGCATCAAATAATAGTTTCTGGATTATACTATTGACAGAAACGATTTAAATCAGGTTCTTCACATGTAAATCTAAGGCTACATCCAAACTAGTACATTTAGATTTGAAGCTGAAGTTTTTGCTATGCCTGTCATCCACACTAAGCAATTTCAACCCTTGAAAACAATGTTTGATCGAACACAGACCACATGCTATCCAGCTACTCGTCAAGCTAAAATGTAGTAAAATCTAGTATGCAGTACATTTATTCTGTGCAACAGCAATGGCACAATGAACACTGCTGCTAAAATTACAATAGAAGTATCTGAAAACTAATTCTGCAGATACACTCCCATCTTTAATGAGCATGGAGTAGTTAGTGAGTAGGTGTTTTTGGACACAACCATTTTCGATATAAACCCTAATAATGCTGTAAACAAAATGACGACGCGATGGCGAGACTCATTCATTTTCTTCATTCGTTCATTTTCTATACCTGTTGGTTCCTGTACAGGGCCTCATAACATCCCAGATAAAAATATTACTTATCTGAGAAATGTGCTTCTGAAAGGTCCTGAATCGTTGTAGTTTTCCACAGTTATTGTTTCTGTGTGTGTTTTTCATTCAGCATGTGTTGTTCATTTACATCATTTCAGAATTAGTAAGGACCAGGGTAATTTCATTTGTTCCCTGATACTCCAAAATCTGGGAAGTCTAGGAGGGTGCACATTCCTTTTTCGATGTCCACAAAACAAAAAAATCCAACAATAACTCATTTTGAAGCAGAACTTGTACTTTTCTAATGTTTGAGAATCAAAAATTGCAGTGATATTTTTAGTACATAAAACAAAAAGCAGTTTATTTCATTTCCTTTTATACAATATATAAACACAAAACAGTCATCCAAATAAAGGAGATTAAAAAAAATACAAAAGAGAAATCTTTAGACATATTTACAAGAGACCTACTTTAAAGCCTAGCTATGTAGTAATTCCACTTATGACCACATTGACAGACATGGCATATACAATGGCTTTGTAAGTAGGATATATGGAGAGTAAAAAGTTCATTTCTAAATAAACAAAAACTACATGCAATTTTTAAAAAAATTACTCTTAGGAGAAATTTTTTTTATAGAAATCAGCATTTATCAACAATTTCTTAAAATAATTCAATCCTATTTATACAGGAAAGAAATAAAAGCTGGTCCATACATCGGAATAAAGTAAATTCTAAATAAATCTAATGAGAAATAAATATTAAACTTTTTTAAAATTGAATTAAAAGTATTACAAGTTAAATGCATCAAGGGTGATAAATATGCTTCATGGGTCAAATAAAGAAGCACTACATCTGATCAATATCAGCTAAAAGTAATAAAGAAGTCATTTATGTCACATGACTATAAAATATATACAGTATCTCAAAATCTACAATAAATAAATAAAACATCCAGGAAAACCTGTGAACAATGGTGACAGTGGCCATTGTTTTTACTGTTTTACTGCTACAGGTTTCCTCTGGTGAGTTACCAGAACACAATTCTGGAGCAGTTGTGTTTTCAGTGGTGGGAGGACCTGACTAGCTGCTGCAGAGACCTGGACCTGTAACTCCTGCAATGTTCCGCCTCTTAAGAACCTGAAGATTAAGCGTTTAATGTGGAAGTGTCATGGACTTGGTCGTTTATATTTTCCAGATCCTGTTTCGACAGATGATTGGCAAGTGCCACACAAAAGCAGTTTCCCAGGACGTTGACGATAGAAATCAAGAAAAATCTGCCAGAGACACAAAACGCAGAAACCTATGTGAGCACATCTTATCTTCTTCTTTCCACTGTGCTGTTTGATATTAGTTGGATGAGTTAAGACACTCACAGCAGACACTCCACAGCCAGTGGAACGGCAGCATTTTCTGTTGAAATTCCAGCTCCTACCAAAATAAAGAGGCCTGTCACTGTTCCTCCGGCCGGGACTCCTGCCTTTCCTACAGCAGCAAACACTGCAACCAGTCTGCGGAGGAATCAGACCTGTGTTCATGACTAACTGCTCTGCAACCCACTAAATGTTGGATTCTCAGCTGCAGAGTATGGGCGAAACCATTCAAGTCCGAACAAGTTTGTTTTGACATTTTTCGTTTTTAAATTTCCTTTTGCATCGATGAAGAGATGAACAGGCGTATCTAATGAAGTAGCATACGACTATATTACTTTCTCTTTCAAATCAAACAGACATTGAGAAGATACTGATTGTTACTTACACGAGAGTTACCAACTTGGACCAGTCTATTGTGACGCCGTTGAGTTGGGAGACATAAATTCCCAAAGCCATTCCATAAAAGACTGTTCCATCCATGTGAAACTTTAGCTCCAGAGGCAGCAAGGAATTAGTTAGTCTTCTGTCAACCTTCATGATTTCCTCACAACAGAAATATATATTGGAAATGGCCTTCCTTGGAAAGACAGTAAAAGGATAATCTTTAACATCCCCGTACATGTCCTTTATACATAAATCCAAGTTCTGTCTTTGTCCCAGTCCAGATACAATAAAGGAAACGGACATACTTGCGAGACACTAGCAGGATGCGCAGAAAGGTAGAAGAAGCCCCTCTGATGATAGAAAAGGGGTTTTGTCTCGTACACATCAGATAGAACAGAGGCAACACCACTGTTCCGTGGAATAACAGCCTAACAAAACGAAAAAAAAAAAAACCCCACAATGTGAATATGAGTTTCAAAAAATATCTCCAGTGCACCTGTATCTGTATGACAAAGAACAAACCCGCAAATAACTGTAACGGTGAACGTTCCCAGGCTGATAAGGAACTCCAAGTGGTACTCAGTCTTTTGGACAAACCTTGCTATATTGCATCCCAATCCAAGTGGAAGGAAACTAAATGGACAAAAAAAAAAAAAAAAAGACAACAGCATTTCTTAGGTGCTCAGTTCAAATGAAAGTTTTAAAAGATTGAAACAGTATGACAGGGGGCTGAAGACTATTTGTAAATATTTTTTCTTTTTAAATTTCTGTAGGATCGGTTTTGTCTACCAAAAATTATATTAAAAAAAAAAAAAACTCCCCCTGGATCACACATTTTTACATAATGTACAGAATTCACACACCACATTAACATCTTAAGAGTAAACTTGAAGAAACGATTGAAGAAGATGATTTGGTTCATAAATAGCCTCCCGTCTTCTCCAATAATCCTAAGGGCCACTCCAATAATAAAGGACACCATAACTACTCCTAGCATGTTGATTTCCCTAATGTATTTGCCCAGCACTATCTCTTCTTGGGTGATCTGAAACAAGATGAAAACCACAGTCAAAATAATCACAAAGGATCAAAAAGGAACTAAAATGCAGCCTTCCCCAAAAAATGTTTACTACCGTCTCAAACAAATCCTCAACTTCTTGTTCATTCTTCACCACTACCATCTCAGTCTTGTACTAACAAATAGATGAAAACCAAACATTAGATTGAATGCTTGACAGGCCATTTAAAGCATTCATCAGGAAATAATGAAACATACCTTATCAGAGCCAATCTCAAATACATTTCTTGGAAACATGTTTCTGCAAACATATGTCATAACAGTGATGAGTGAATCTAATGGAAGGTTTTAAAATATCTTTACATAATATTAATAATAATAATAACAATAATAATAAACCTAATTAAAGTCTCAATGTGGCTTTTATTTTCCCAAATGTCTATTGTTTTTTCATCAGACTTTGATATAATCTCAATGAGATGGGAGTTTTAAAATAATAATTTAAAAAAAAGCACCTGAGTGCTGAGTTGAAAAATGGCATGCACACTGTCAGAGCTTTGTTTGTCACCTAAACAGATCTGTGATGGTGTAGATGGGGTGCAACGTTTCACTTTCAGTCTCCTCAATGTCCAGACAGAACCCCGGTGTGACCAGCAGCATCGACAACATTCCTGTGGCACATTTCATTTTTCTACTTAAACGAAGGTTGAATTGAAAAAAAAAAAAAAACTTACTCAAATTTTGCACAGTATTTCTCTTACCTCCAAGCAGAGACAGAATTGTGGTCACCATAATGTATACTATTGTATGTAACCTAACTTTTCTGGACAAGTTCATATTTGGATGCGTTATTCCTGTCAAACACGACACATGTTTTATCCATGGATGAGAGAGTTAAAGAACAAGTCAAAACACTTCAAAGAGGTATCCACAACATCACCATATAGATGGAGGTAACAGCCACTCAGCCTATATCAAGACATTCATCAGCTCATCTGATGAATGTCTTGTAATGTCTTGTTCTAATGTGCTTGTCAGCATGATTCTTTAATGTATGTTTTACAGAATTTCTGTGTCTGCTATGGGTACAATTAGATACTTTTACAAAATAACTTGTGTGCAGTCTCTAAATGTCTAAAAATGCACAAAAGTATGGTTAAAATATGACAGTGAGAAAAAAAGCACATGTAACTTACCAATGATAATACTTGACATAATGAAAGGAGCAAACACAAATGAAATTGTGTGAATCATAATTTTTTCAGGGATGCCAAGTAATATGTCCACCGTCACTGTCAGAGGGCCCTGTAACTTCAGTAGTATGCCACCAACAACACCTTCAAGGGATTAGCATTGTGATTAGCTCCATTGCAGACAAAGATAAAATATATCATTCAAATGAAATCAGAATGCGGTGGGTTAAATATAGCAAACAATATGATTTCTTTCCCTTTGTAAAAGTCATTTGGCCTTGTGTGATGGAGAAACGTATGCAAAAATTTTAGAATCACATGCTGCATTCTTCTGCAATTTCCTGTAAGACAATACAAAGGCATGGGTGAGGAAGAAGTAGGTATAGGAACTGAAGAAACCTGCCTGCACCCCACGCCTGATAATATATATCCTCAGCAGCTAATATATTGAAATATTTTGAAATCAAATATCGTACAGAACTGACACGTTAATTCTTTACAGTTAGAAAATGTTTGTATGAAGGATTAGTCACTTGATCTCCTTAGTGCCAAAATTAATTTCAAGAGTTGGGAGCAAGAATAGATACTTTGAACAGTTTTAAAAACTTTACTGCTCTAACTTGTGTGTGTGCGTGTTGCAGGCCTGGACCATTGATTGGACCATGTTTTTTGGTACTGTCTTTATGCCAAATTATTGGTGTACCCATTTTCAGTCACTTTGGAAACATGTTGTCTTTGGTTTCCATCAAAATGGATTCCTGGTGGACTCAAAGCTATTTTTTTAACTAATAAGGTAAATCTTTCAGCCAAATTTCACATATAAAAGCACATTTGCAAATAAGAAACTCAATTTCTCTGTGTTTATGATAAAGTTCAAACACTATATGAATTTATATTTTTTGGGCCCGCTGTGAAAGTAAATCCATGAAAATTTATAAGTCATACATTCTATAACAGATAGAGATATCTGCTGTAACTATAAATGCTGTTGTAAAAAATAAGTCCAGTGTGACTAGTATAACTCTGTTTGATCAGAGTATTTAACACAGGAGACGTGTCACAGACAAAATGATTGTCTCCATCTCTAACTAAAGCAAAAATATTCCTCGTGTTTCATACCATCTCCATCTACTTTCATAAAATAGCAATATGTTTTGGTTGGTTCAGAATAAATATGATTCTACTAGAATAATGTCCCAATGAACCTTAAAGAAAAGGTTTTAAGAAATTTGATGGAAGAAAATAAATTTGACATCCTTTGTCAGAATGTTTCTGTGTAGACTCTCCCACAAATCTCCAGTTTTTTTTTTTTTTGTGAAGCTTTCCAATAAATAAATAAATAAAAATAAAACTGAAAAGTTACAGAAGAAGTGGGAAATCGCTGATGTGTTTGCCAGCAGTTATATGCACCCAACAATCCAAGATAGAAGATTTATCTTATATATGTAAATATATATATAGACTGGCGACCTGTCCAGGGTGTTCCCCTGCCTATCACCTGCAATGGGCTGGGATTGGCTCCAGGAGACCCCCGTGGCCCAGAAATGGATTCAGCAGTACAGAAGACAGATATGTATATATATATATATATATATATATATATATATATATATATAT
>JAOWBL010000004.1:4560216-4588651 GCA_028564865.1 Zenarchopterus dispar | reverse complement strand
ATCTGGCTCCTCTCAATGCGGAGGAGCAGCAGCTCTACTCTGAGCCCCTCCCGGATGACCGAGCTTCTCACCCTATCCCTAAGGGAGACCCTGGCCACCCTGCAAAGGAAACACATTTCTGCCGCTTGTATCCTCGACCTTGAATGAGATTTTTTTCCTGAAAATCTTTTATGACATGGAGCAGAAACAAGTGTGGGTGTTTTTTTTTTACATTAAAAAAAAAAAAAAAAATATTATGGAGCTAATGTGGTTCAGTGTGGATTAAGCCTAAAATAATGAGCATCATCATGACAACAGTGAGAACCTCTGCTGGGCATCAGGAGTGAGCAAAAGCAAAGTCTTACCTTAAATATTTTAATACATGCTTGATAGTACACAGCATTGTCAAAAACAATACTGGTGGGAGATCTTGAGGCTTTACGGACACTGCCAACATTAAAGCGTCCATCACTTTGATCAAAAAAACCCCACTTTATTCAATTCTTTAGTCCTTTTTGGTTTGAGTGCATCAAAACATTAAAGTGTGAAACAAATGTTTGTGAAACTTGACCAGCAGAGAGGTCCTTACAAATGACAGTGACAAGGCTTAAATTCATCATGAGTGAAGTGTGCACATCGAACATTTTACAATCATTTAAATCAAGGTGAAAAGTAAATACTACACAGGTCAGTGGTATGGTGCTGTCTATAACGTAAACACATTTAGTGTGCAGTCAGTGACAGTTGATGAGACAAAACTTTCTCCAGACAGTAAAACATGCATACCGGTATGCCATTTTAAAGAAATGTTAAAACTAAACATTAAAAACTACTTATTATACCCAGTATTGTTTTGTGTGGATAGCAGGTATGTGATGTTTATGTTTGGGTATATTATTCTGCTTCACATAACAGGGGTCATAATAATCCCACTCCAGAGCTGATGTCAGCACACCGTTGGACAGACCGTCACTGTCTGCTGACAGAATCCGCAGGGAGACACCTGGAAGACATCACAAAAAATAAACTGGACTTTAAGACAAGACTGTCTGATGCTTTGTCCTCATTTCTAACAAAATCCATCATATGAATATAGAATATTTGTTGCTATTTCATTTAAAATATTGCAAGAGTTTGCAGGCAAAAAACAAACAAACAAAAAGTTCCTTATCCCTACAGATTAAAGGGTAAAGAAACATCCCTTAGCAGAAAAAAAAAAAAAAAAAAAAAAAAACCCTGCACACAGATGTGATTAATCCATTACTTGCTTCAGTCTTCATCTGAAGTTTATCTGCACTTTGATTCTCCATGAACAACAAAACAATGTTAACATTCTGGCCACAATTAAAGTATTTCATCTGAGAAAATGACAAAAACTAACACAAGTGTCGCAGATTTTTATCCCTCTTCGGTAAGATAACTCGGTCAATAGTATGATCATTGAAGCAACAATGGTTTCTGATGACGGTGATGTTGATTGCAGTCTGGCTGCAGGATGCTGAAGTACCTGCACTTGCTCCGAAGTCGCTGTCCAGTCCAGAACCACCAGCAGATGTGTTCAGGCAGGAGGCATCTGAAGGAGGTGGGTTTAAGTACTCACAGTCCATGACCACTTTGTCAAACGGGTGCACAGCAGCACCCGGATTTACTTCTGTCAGCATCTCGTAAGTACTGCTCCGACGAATAAGACCTACAGGTTCAGTCTCCTGCTGTGACACAGGTAGAGTTAAGTAGATTTATTACTTTTAATTCATTTACATCTCACCTCCTCTGGTGAGAAATTAAACTTCTGGCTGTGTCTGAAGCCTTTTCTGTGGGAAATTAGATTTGTCTTATTTGCTAGGGATGAACAAATACAAATAGTATGTGTACAATCTTTAAATTCAAACAATGAATGAAATTCTTTTGTCCTCTATAAGATCCAGTCCTGGACATCATATATAGATCTTAAAAAATAAATTAAATCATCATCATCAACACTACCTTGCTACAGCTGATAAATGCCAGGGTAAACTGATGTTATTTGCCAGTATCCTTGAGTGACACCCCCCATCGTTTCGTATGGCTTGATTTTTCCTTCCTTTGTCATTTACTGCCGTCGCTGCCAACTTGGCCGCCCCATCCCACAGTGCAGGAGTTTAAGCCCTTTATGTTTAATGCCCCAAAACAGGCATCTCAAAAAACTTTGCTTTGTGATTAAAAAAAAAAAACCAAAACACTTTTACTACTGTTGATAAAGTGGTTCTCTCAAGTGGCTATAAGTTTTATTTTAGTAAGATCTAACAAGCAAAAAACAAACAAACAAAAAAAGGGGATGTTGATACTTTAAGAGATCCAAGACAACATCATACAGTTTTGCACCAATGGCTCAAATTTAATTTTCAGGTAATGATGTAAAATATGTAAGTCCAGGTTGAGCACAATTATCTGAGTTACAGACAGGGAATCCTATTTTCATTTATTTATTTTGGACCACTGAATTTTCTAGTTCCCTCTTATTTTTAAATGCACTGGGTTGGTAAATATTAATTAGATGAAATGTGGGAAAAGTTATTGCTTCTTTTGCACCTGAAGATGTTTTGGATTCAAATTAACCATTTAATGTCAAACATAAGATGAATAACTTGACAGCCAGCTACACACCTGAAAAGTTACACTAGCCTTATGACCACTCACCATAGGAGAGTTTGGAGGAACCAGGTTTACTCTGGTCTCAATTTCAGAATCACTGGACCGCAGTAAAACCGGCGCACTTGTGCACCAGCCCGCCCTGCTGGTGCTGCAGGTCCGGGGGCCGGAGGGAGCGTCCGGTCCCGGGGTGAAGCCGGCAGTAGAAGAAGCTGCCCGGATGGTGCTTGGCGCCCTCAGAGACCCTGAGCCGGTTGCACCATCGGGCCTCAGGTGCCGGGTCCTGTGATTGGCCCTCTCCCTGGAGGACGCTCTGGAAGAGGTGACTGGGTGGGTAAGGACAGGCTCCGACAGGGACATGTAGGCTCTCCTCCCGTCCTGCAGCGGGGAAAAGGCCACGTCCGACACTCTGATTCTGGGGAGCGTGGACCGCAGCAGCATCTCCTCCGTGTCTTCTCGCTTCTGTCTTTTGTTCTTCTTTGACAGGCCTAATATCTTGTACACCAAGAAGATGCAGTTCAGCAGAAGCAGGATGACCACGCAGGGAATGAGCAGGAGGACGACTAAAGTCAAGTTTGTCACAGGGTAAGCTTCAGTCAGATTTACTGCTGTCTTCTGAGTTGCTTGCGACATTTCATTGCTGTAGACATAACGGCTGAATCTTAGAGCATTGTTGATGACGGTTAAGGTTTCAAGCTGTCTCTCTGCGCACAGGTGGTTTGATGGTCTCAATCACTGTGGACTCTTGAATGCCCCAAGGTCTCCTGTGTCTCTCACGTGAAAAGTCTTTCATCACATTTTTTTTCTAGTCATTGTGACGAATGCCATCAGTATTAACTGAACAAATTTGTGTTTCCACTGCTCAAGGCTCAGAGTCGTGAGTTTCAGAGGAACAGATGTTGAAAATTGTTTACAGGGTTATTTGAGTGTTGTAGCCACCTCCAACCACTAGATGGCGTCAGTGGGCTCCTAAACGGCAACGTATTTGCTCTGCACTGATGCTCCCTCTCTGAATTGATTATATGCAAAAAAACTAAAATAAAATAAAGAGAGAGACATACAACAGCCATAACTTGCTTCATTTTTCTTTCGGTCTGCTTGACACAATTTATGGTATTTTAGCTTTTTGTTACAATTTCCAGCATGTGCTGCATGTTATATAAGAAGGAGGAAGGGAGTCTCAGTTTTAATTCATGACTGAATTGGAGAAAGGGTTTATGAATCACATCTCTTATGTAATACAAACCTTATTTCACAAGAATCTGAACACTTTGTAAAATGTTAATAACAACAGAATCCAAAGTTTTACTAATCTCATGTCCCATTTTATTAAAGAAAGAAAAGTCCTGAAAACATGTTAAAAGCTTAGTGTGGAAACTGACCAAGAAAAAAAATGAAGGAAGTTTTAATTTATTTGCTTTTAAACTTGTAATAGTCCATATTATAATTTGCTGGACTTTTGGGAAAGAAATGTTTTTATTTTTTTCTGTAGTGGAATTTACGAGTTCAACAGTCATGGGTCTTCTTTATAATCTTTCCTTTTGTGATGAGCCAGATGTTTTGATTTGGTGAAAGGTCCACACTACTGCCAGGCCACTGCTACGAAGTTCTGCTTTTGTAATGGATTCAGTATGTGGTTTTGCATTGTTTTGCTGAAAGATGCAAGAACTTTTCCTGGAATAGACTTTATCTATCTGTATGAGAGCATATGTTGCTCTAAAACCTGTTTAGACCTTTCCAGATGGGAAAGCTGCACATTCCATAATCACTGATGAATCCTCATCAGTGAGGCATGGCCTGCAAAGCTGCAGTCTTCCCCTTCTCTCTAATGTGTTATGGAGGATGTGTTGTCCATTGGTTTCAAATTGAGATTAATTCTGACCACAGGACAGTTTTCTACCTTGCCTCAGTCTATTTTGAATAAGCTTTGGTCTAAAGAAGTTGTAACCATTTGTTTTCATAATGAGGGCTTAACCTGAAATAACACTTTGAACTGTATTCTACTTTGACAGTTATTTTCCACATGTTCCCCTGGTGGGCTGTCATCTTCTGGTCTCCTTCTTTTCCCAGTGAGGGGACGCAGGTTGGTGCCTGTGGTGATGCATGAGTCCTGGGTGGACTACCCTGCATGGGTCAGAGGGACTTCCTCTAGTGTGTGGGGATGCCATCCGGCTGTCCTGGTGTTGCATTTTGGTGTAGGTTGTACCCTTTTGATTGTTGCCGCCACTGTGGTGGGTACCGGTGGTGGGCGGGTGCCATCTTGGCCATTCTGGTGTTGGTTGTATGTTCATGTATGGATGGATGGATGGATGGATGGATGTATGGATGTATGGATGGATGGATGGTTGGTTGGTTGGTTGCCCTGTTCTTCTTTCCCTTCTCTCTCTCTCTTTGTTGTCTTCTTCTCTTTTCTTTTGCTGGCATTTGGCGGGTGGTGGGAGGGATGCTGCTGTTGCTGGGATGCGGGCGGTGGTCTGTTGGGTTGGTTGCTCTTTGCTGTGTTGGTTCTGTGGACTGGGACGCAACGGTTTGGGGAGGATTGGGATGGACCTACCTGGTTGTGGCCCTAGGCCCTTGAGTTCTGGCCTGGGCCTCCTATCAGTGGGGGTGCCGTCCTTGTGGGGGTGTGGTCCAGGAGCTGTGGGTGCCCCCAAAATGACTCATTTGGTTCCCAATTTTTTTTTTGTGCTGTGTTGCTGCCATCAAATTCAAAATAAGCTAATATGTTTCTTGAAACAGTAAAATATCTAATTTTAAACCTTTCATGTGTTTTCTGTGTACTTTTATCAACAAAAAACTTAGATTTATGAGATTTGTGAATCATGGTACCCTGTTTTTGAGGCTGTACACACAACCCCCTGTTTCCACATGGTGGACAACTCGGAAGAGGTGACTGGGTGGGTCAGACATATCAGATAAATTTGATTTCACAAGCTCTTAATGCATTTGGTACATTTATGATAAAGAACAGTAGAAGACGGAGGTTAAATTGTTCTTCCTCTTTTTCTTTATTTGCCATGCTTTAAAATCAAGTAGTAACACATCAGCCACTTTTTCATTGCAGAATATACAAACATTTTCAATAATTCAATGGAACATTTGACTGGTGAATCTCTTTTAGAGACAATATTTTTAATTTTGTATACAAAGTAGATCTTTGCACACAAGTACATTTTGCTATTGTTATAAATCAATGCAAAACATCAGTCATATGAGCACCATATAACTATAATAATAAAAATAAGAAGAAAAAGAATAAGTTGGTTTTTTTTCTTCTACCATTTTCTACCCTTCAGTTTAAGGAAGTCTATACAGACTCAAATAGCACACTGATATCCTGCCAAATGTTTGCAAGTATAACAGTACAGATAAAGTTTTCATTCAAGAGAAGGCTCTTGCATTAACCCTCAGACATCAGACGCCTTTAATCAGTTCTGCTCTTGCTTCTCATGTGGCATCATAGTAGTTGTGTATCATGCCAAACGCCTGCAGAAAAGTTCTCCTCACAAGTCCTGTCTGAACTACAACTCAGCACTGCTTGCCATTTCCAAACACAATAAGAGGTTGCGATTGGTTGTGATGTTAGCACCTTGGGCAAGGCTGTGTTTGTGAATTCATTACAACAAAGACACGGGGTGAGCCCTTGTCAACTAGAAGTAAAGCAGCCTAGCACTGGCCCAGGCTGTGCTTGATGATCTCGCGGGACTGTGGTGGGATCCTGTCAGGAAAGAGCACCTGGAACTCCACCATCAAGTCACCCCGCTGGGACGGGCTCTTGGGTAGCGGCAGGCCCTCGCCCCTCAGCCGCCGGACAGCACCAGGTTTGATGACATCGCTGCATGGAAGAGGCATCATTCGGTTGTCAAGTGTTGGGACGTTGACTGTGCAGCCACAGAGAGCCTGAAGACAAAAAAAGCAACACATAGTTAGACCTGCGGACCTGTTACCTATTTTTTTTTTAACACCAAGCAAAAAAAGCATAACTTAAAATAGCATCTTTATAAATGTACAGTTGCATAACTGATAGAAATCCAGTAAGTGCTCTTCTAAAAGAATATCTAGGTTATGCAACAGTGTTACAGATGTTCCTCTATTTTCTGACTGTGTGTGGGAGTTAAGTGTTTCAGTGACTGAAGGGAGCCAAAGAACGATGGAGGAGCTCTTTGAAATGTCAGTCTGTGTGACTGCTACCCTGCTAATCCGTGCGTGGGTTGCTGGAAGTGAGAGGCTGAGACGGAGCGAGTCTCTCTCTGCCTGCCTTGCTGAGGCAGAGGAGTCTGCAGCGAGCGTAGTGGTTGAGAGTGAGGCTGAAGTGTGATTCGTGGGCGCAGTCAGCACTGAGACTAAATTTAGCTTCTTTCTCTCACTCTGCAGGGGCTGGTGAGGTAACCAAGGTGTTGGCAGACTGCTGCTGCTGTTTGGTTTGGTTTGGTCTGTGGGGGTCTGGCAGTCCTCTGCGAGCTACAGGCTCAGATGCCCATAAAAGAACACCATGTTCTTTACTCAGACTACACTTAAAGAAATCAGTCCCTAAAATTTGTAACCACAGTAAATAATGCCTCGTGTGACATTGGTGATTTTCAGGTTTTGATTTTCTTTGACATCTAAGACAAAAACATGTACCAGTTATGAAAAAGAAAAGAAGGGGTGGATGTTTTTAGCCTTTCTCTGAGTGGGTTTATGTTCTTTATATCAGTCATATGTTTCATAACATACTGTTTGATTTGCTTGGACCCTGAATGCTCACCTCTTTAAGGGTGATCTGAGCAGTGTAGATGATGTTGGCGCCATCTCTCTTGTACTGTTGGTTCTCCTCATCCCTGAGAACAAAGGTGATGTCTGCAGGAGTGTTGTTGGGTGCCTCATCTCCCTCCCTGGGGAAGGTGATCTTGGTTCCAGCTTTCCAGCCCTTCTTCACCACCACATTTAGCACCTTCTCTTCAGTCCGCAGGCTGCGGCCGTCGGGGTTTATGCGACTGCGGGTGATCTTCACGTGCTTCGTGCACCCGTGCATCACCTCCTCCAAGGTCACCGGCAGGTCGTGGATCACCGCTTTGGTCTGCATCCGCCGCTGGCCTTTTCGCAGGCCGGGCTCATAGCTGGCAAACCCGCCCACGTGACTGAAGGTGAAGCGTCTAAAAGGGTTGAAGAGGTCATCTTCACCATCGACGTCACTGTTGAAGAAGATGTCGAAGTGATCGGAGCCGTGAAAGAAGTTGGAGAAGGTGGCGTGGGGGTCGCTGGGGTAACCATTGCGGAAGATGTTCCCTTGGCCTGCTGACACTCCATTTTTAAGCCCTGAAACAAAGATTAGATGCAAATTAGTCTTGATGCACAGTTCTTCCTGCCCTACAAAAAGTTCAGCAATTTAAAAAGTTCTCAGCAAACTTTTACGTCTCCATGAATAATTTATCAGCCTCACAGTTGCCATACTGCACATGTTGTTCTGGTTTAATCGGGATGGGAGAGATTTAGTCATCAACATCTAACTGCACATCAATTTTTAGCCTTCAAAAGTACAGAATATCTGTACAGTAACTAGCCAGATGGCAGTTACTATTGAAACTGTTTAAGCCATCACAACAAAGTCACATCATTGATAAATCTTCTGCTCACCTTCCTCTCCAAACTGATCGTATATGCTTCTCTTTTTGGGGTCAGTCAGAATCTCGTAGGCCTCTGCGATCTCTTTGAACTTGTCCTCTGCATCGGCATCACTATTCTTATCTGGGTGGAACTTGAGAGCCATCTTCCTGTAGGCCTTCTTGATCTCGTCTTCATTGGATTCAGGGGTGACACCCAGGACTTTGTAGAAATCCTTGCCGGGGGGTTTGATGGACAGACAAGGTGTGTCCTGCTCAGACTTGGTGCTTTCCTGCAGGGACATTAACAGTCTTTTAGATATTTTTGACACATGAAGAACTCATTGAAATTATTAACTTTTCTCTTATCTTCAACATGCATGAACATCTCAGTTGTTTAATTCTGCAAAAGACCCATGACTGATAGTTAAAATATCCCTCACTTAGAAATGAAAGGACAGCTGCGGATTCACCAGACATTATCTACTCTAGTCGCAGTGAATTATGCATCCCCCCATACCCCCCACCCCCCACCCCCACCCCTTATCTCTATGCTGCTAGGTAACAACATGAATTTCATAGGCTGATGCTCAACACAACGTAAGAGAAGATTTAGACGTCTGCGACAGCAATTGGGAGGGGCAAAAGTCTGGGCTCTTTTGCTCCAAATTTCTCTGTGTGAATGAATCCAGAGCAACGGGATCGCACTGGTGCCGTGAAATCATGCAACTAAGTGCAATCTGAATCACTGAACTAACAAACAGGAGACAAACTGTCTGAAAATGTACTTACAGCTGATGACGATGAGCCTGAGCTGTCACCCCTGTGCATAACTCGCACTTTGCACTTGACATTGCCGTTTTTCTGCTTCACACCGAACTGGGTCCAGATGAGAACCATGATGAGAGTTTTGAGATGCTGCTACGTGTCGCTGTCCACTCGCGCTGGTGCTGAAATCGCTCAGTCTTTGAGTCGAGCTCTCTGAGTTCCGTACTGCCTGAGCTCTCCTCGGCTCTCTGTTAAATACCGCCGCCGCAGCTCCTTTACAATCCCCTCACTCGCCCACGCAGAGTGATCGAGCTTTCCCCGGACCGCCCATTTCCTCACGCGCGGCAGGGGATGCCGGTGTCCTCAATGTGCTGGGTGAAGAGCCATTGGTGCTCAGACGATGATCACGCGGATGTTCCAGCCTCCTTCTCCATCTCGAGACTTGCTTCCGGAGTTCTTGAAGGCAGATCCTGGCAGACAGTCACGACACGGTACAGCGAGTCCTCTGTCTCAGACACACACACAAAAAAAGTCTGCCCAGACAAACTCTGGTAAGGTTCTCAATGAGCTGTGGACTGGAATGAAGGTTTAGCATAACTTAAACTGCTATAGGGGTTTAAATTGAGCACACATGGAGGACAATAGCTTTTCATACTGAGATCTACTCAAAATAGAAGCAACAGATCCTTCAGAGGTTAGTTCTGGGCTGGAAATCCTGATAGACCCAATGCAATTAAGCACTGTTAGCAATGAGTCAAGTAACTGTGGGCTTTATTAAAAACTTCTCAGCATGAGTCCAATCCATCACATCTGTGATTCATATTGGAGAAAACATGTACCTTCAGCTTTGGTTAATCTTCCCAGATATGTGGTGGTTAATAACTCTTATTAGGGCTTATAAGGGGGTGGTACTCTTTCTCAATTTGTGTCCACCCCATTAACATTAATGAGTAGACACATCACAACTAAACTGTGGTTCTGAGAAAGTACAGGGTGGGTGTATGCTGTAGCTCCATCTGTAAAATGATTTGTTTAGATGCAATTGTTTTAATAACCATGATGGTGTTTTAGTCCTCCCCCCACTTTCAGCATAAATGTAAGGGACTAGTGTATGAAAGACAAGACAAGCTAGAAAAAACTGAATGGTAAAAAATAAAGGATGGAGGTACTTTTCTCATCTTTTTCTGAATTTTGATCCATTTAGTTTGGAAAACACTGGAAATATGACACAGAGGACTAAATACTCCTGACTTGGTGTGAAACCAGAAAGACTGGTGAAGTACATACATCCATAGAATTATAATTTATACAAGACCAGACAATAGCTGAGTTTATGGTGTTGCCTTTATATTTTAATACAATAGATTTGAAAGACATTGAGCTTTAATTCAAGATGTTTCACAAAATTGTGGTATTTACATTTTAGAAATTACAGCCATTTTTGGGAAAGTATCTCTATTTTCAGGGGCTGAAAAAAAGAAATCAGAAAAACTCAGTAAACAGTTTGGTGCTATCTTAGAAAGAAAGGAAGCACTGGTGAGCTAAAGGACATCAAGAGGCCTGATCTTGTTCAAAAGGCAACTAAACTGGAAGATAAACAAACTGTTTCCTTGGTGAAGAACAACCTCTTCACAACATCAGTAGAAGTCAATAGAGAAGGTGGAAGTATCATTGTCAAAGTGTACAATCAAAAAACACCCGGATGAATATAAACACAGAACATTTACAAGAAGATGCAAAACATAAGTACAGTTCAAGAACAGGAAGGTCATACGTTTTTTGTTTTTTAAAAAAAGGTCCTTGAATCAGACAAGATTAACTTGTATCAGAGTGATGGCAAGAGAAATTATGTCTACGGACTCCTGACCCAACAACACCTGATTCAAATGAATGTATAACCATCAGTTTCCCATCAAGGTATGTATAAATCTGTTATTGACTCATTCATTTGATCCAGTTGTGTTGGAGCATGGAAACATCTAAAACATGCAGAACAGCTGCTCCCAAGGACCAGGGCTGGGAAACACTGGTCTAAACTTTGATCAAAGCAAATTTGATCAAAGCAAACTTGATCAAAGCAAAGATCAAATAAGTCATTGTTCATAGGTAGAAAGCCTAATGGCTGTTGGGATGTAGGATCTCCTAAACTTCTCAGTCTTGCAGGATCGTGCAGCCTCTCTTCTGCTCAGCTGAGCTATTGTTGAGTGGATGGTCGATTTTGTTCATTATGGCTTGCAGCTCATTCTGCATATATCCCCTCCAGAGACTGAAATGGTCACCTTGTCCAGATGGTAGCTGGACATGCTCCCTCCTCAGCAAACTGCAGCATAAAACAGGGCACTCAGCACCGCAGTCTCATAAAAACCTGAACCTAAAGCACTGCACACCTCACATGATCTGAGACTTCTGTTCTGTGGAAGAAGAAGCAGCTGTGCCTCATTATGTGCAAAACATTTATTGTACAAAGCATCTAAGCATAGCAAAAGAGCATGACATCGCTTTAAAATGCTGTAGAGAAGAAGTGTAAATCACCATACTGTGCAGGTACATCCAGGTCAGTATAGGTGATCTGAATGTGTCATTTATTTTTTCAGAATCTGCGACAGAGTTGTTGAATGTCTCAGTTCTTGTGCTGCAGCAGATCCCGTCACATCTCACAACTTATGTAAGAATTATGCACCATTAAACTAAATATAAACACCACAAATGACAATTTTAAAACACTCCAGTGACCAACATTTGGAGTCCATTTTCAGCTGGTGAAAGGATCCAGTAATGAAGTTTGAAGGTCAGGCTAGCGTACATTAGATCGTGGAGATGAAAATGCATCCACCCACACAGGTCTGAATAGCAACTGTGTTACTGGAGTCAAAGAAAACAAACCGATGCACACGGGCCACTTGAACAGCTGTGGGAGGGGAAAGCAGTATCAAGTTATGCAACTCAATGTGCATGAAAAAAGAAAGCTTTGTGGTGTTTGGTGAATGTTAACACATTATGAGGATTTTCTAGAACTCACCGCAGTACAGATGGATGCAGACCGAGTTAACAATAATAACTGCTTTTTAAGACCAGTGATGTTGACCTAATGTCCCTTAACAACTGCAGAAAAACTGCTGATCAACACAGATTCAGATTTAATTGTTTTATGTGAAACACATCTCCTAAAATCAAACAAAAATGTGCCTTATGCTGGTACATTTGTTTTAGGAGTGCAGAGTTGTGTTTCAGAACAACATGGTGTTGCGTGTGGAACATTTTTAATTTACTAATTGTAACTCTAAAAGACACAAGTATCTGTATTACAGTACTCTTATAATTCAAGGTTAAGTTAGATTGTGAAGGAAGTGCCTATTTTTTATTTTTATTTTTAAAACTAAAGATCTGTGTCTCCTATTTTTATATGGGAGAGTGTAATTTTACCTACTTGTCCTCCATGTTTAGGAAAAATATTTGTTTGTGTACCTAGGGGGACAAAGAAGGTATTTTATTGGATGTAATCATTGTCCTTTGTAGATTTTATTCCTGTTTAACAAAGAATTCAGAAAGAAAAGAAGAAATTGAGTATAAATCTGCCCACATTACAGTATTTTTCCTTCAGTAAAATGGGAAAAATAAGCATCCACCATTTCAGGACTCCAGAGAATACCATATGAAGATAAAAGAATGAAAATGAGTTTGGATAAGAAGAATGGGTGAGACAAGTCACTCAGCAGCTGTTTTTCTTTTTTTTTACAAAACTGTCACTACACGAAGGTCACATTTTGATGAAACACAGCACATTATCTGTTTCAAAGCCAATTTTAGTATCCCTGAAGTAGAGTCTATTTCAGTTTGAGGCAGCTTTACACATACTACAAGATTACGACACAGACTCCCCTGCAGCCACGGCTGTGGAAAGCAGTGTCACAGGAGCGGACATACATGGCAATGTTTCCTCCTCTGTGAAGCTTCCTCCAATGAGGTGTGGAGTTTCCTGGGGATTTTCCTTTCATCTCGCAGGAAACGGAAGACAAATTTGGTTTGAAATTTTCATGCCAGGAGCGTCATGCGCTAGATAGCAGCTCTTGGATACTATTCACAGATCGAGCAGGATGGGGAGTGAATCAGAACAGCCGGCATTCATACTCTCTGCCCACAGGAACATTTTGGCTGTGCGTTCGGCCTGTTTTTCACAAAGTCTTGTTCTTTCTCGCAGGAACACTTAGAACATGGTCTGTCAGCTTCAGAGATGATAACACTAATTAAAGCATCAAGCAGTGGTGCTACTGTTATTTTCAGGGAGTGAGAAGGCTGAAACAGCCTGGTGTTCTTGAGATGGTTGCTGTTCTGGCACGTTCAATAGTAACCGCACAACGAGCTGCAGGATCTGTTGCTTGTACCCTCCATTTTTCTTTACCAGAGGGAACATCGTGGTGTTTATTTCTTTTATTGTTTAGTTATTTCGGAGTCAGGTATAATATAAGATCATATAATGATGGGGAGAGTCAGATGGCTGTGCCAAGTCTTCTCCAGCGTATTCCCAGTGGGTTTAAAGTCTGGTCTCTCTGAGTGTGAAAATGATGTCTCATGCTCCTGAACCACATGCATTGTACAATCATATCTTTCCAAACACGTGGCTTGCTCGTGTAGCGGTCAGGAAGATATTTGATAGATTGTTTATTATATGATAAAGCTATGTCAGAAACACCTGGGAAGCAAAAACATATATTTGTAGAAAATCCAGGTCATTCTCTAAATTCAAGTGATCATCTCATTTTTCTTTTCTTTTTTTTTCTGGTACAAAACTTTACTGGACTGAGACCTTACCAACTGAAGCAACTCCAGGTTATAATGCCACCTCCTCATGCTTGTACAGAAGGCACTAAACTTGAATTTCTACAGTCGTATAACATAATAGCATCTCACACTGTACGATTTGCAGATGAAGAATATAACTTTGTGGTAGCGTCTGTGTGTTCTGAAAAATACTTTAACAAATAAGTTCAAAAAGAGGAGTGTTTGTTCCTGGTTATGGTAAAGGAGAGGTCACATGTTGCATTTTATTTGTCTGAAGTGGTAGGATTTCTGGAACCATCAAAAACAAAAAAATTCTCATTTTACTGTTCTTCAGTTAAATTTCATTTCCAGCAATCACTTTAACTGCTTTGTTAGTTTTTTTTTTGTTTTGTTTTGTTTTGCTTGACACAGATAATAATCTGAAACTACAATTTTAAAAAAAGGCAAAGATATGCCGAATTGGGACCAGACGCTGAGCAGTGAGGGTGGAAAGTTAGAAGTCTAAGTGATGTAGGGGTTTCATAGCTAGATCAGTAGTCACATTAATGGGGGAACTGGGAATATGTGGGTAGAGTTTGAGGAAGACAGGGAAAGAAATTTCAGATGAGGTAGTGAGGTGTAGTCAGTGGGTTTGGATTAAGAGAAATAATGTCATCAGCTGGAGCCCAAAATACAAATAAGAGTACTGATAAACTGTCCCTCTGTAATTATGAAGAACTCCAGAGATTACGTGGGGGCGTCGTTGCAATAAGTAAATGAAACGCTGGCGAAAGGAGGAGACTCCTGAGGCATGTCAGTTATTGGTGCTCACAGGTAAGTATGTGTCAAGGCCTTTACTGAGTTCTAATCCTTCTTGGAGCACAAGTTTTTTGTGTTTATTTCAATATATTGGAAAGCAGTGGAAGGATGTAGACACAGCTTCCAAAGATACTAGAAACCGCTGAAGCATATAGAGAAAGCACCTCAGGAGTTTTTTCTGTTAAGAAGTTAAATATTCAACACAGAAGAGGAAAGTCATTCTTTAGTGATCCCGTTGGGTTCTACATTCATTTCAGTTTCATCACCTGCAAAGTTTTGCTGCCGTATTTGTAATGAACAGCTTTTAACTCAGCTTATAGAAGACTTATGTTCTTTTTCACAGTTAAATGAGGCATGCTGCTCTCAGCTTACGGCCAGTAGAGCAACATTGGTCTTTCCTGCTGTTTGTACTGTGTGTAGGTGACAGGACGGTATGTTTCATTCCTCACAAGTCCAGCCCTGCCTAATTCTTCCTGTCATGTTTTGTGGGAGCAGCAAGTGCTGCCTGCAGGGGACTCAGGAAAGTGATTCACACAGCTGAGAGAAAACAGCGCTGAAACAGGGAGGTGACACCAACCTCATCTCACTTCGTCCCACTCCCAGCACTTATCCCGCCCTTCAAAGGGCAGCAGATGAATCAGCACCGTGTAAAAGGCCACAAAAGATCTACTCACCGAGGCCACTCTCACCTACAGGCTGCGGGAGATCAGAGAAAACATAAGAGGATCTTCTCTTTCTTAATTTTCCTCCATCATGACTCTAAAGTTCAAAAATAATTCTTTAATATGTACAAGTAAGAAGGACAGAAAGACAAATTAGACATTCAAAAATAATTGACTGTTTAACACCAGGCGGAGAAATGAGATGTTCTTGTTCTCTAATCCATTCGCTTTGCTCGTCTCGCGCCTTCCCCCCCCCCGATGTGTTGGAGCTCCCACACATGTCTGAGTGCGACTGGCTCTCATGTCTCTCGGTGTCTCGCCTTAAGTTGTGTGAAAAAGAAAGTAAAGTGTAAATTCGAAGATTTTCCATTTCAGGACATAAAAAAAATCATATGGTTCCTCACAGAGTTTAAAGTCAAGTAAACACAACCTCAAGTGAATATTTTTCATGATGTTGTTATTTATTTAAGAAATCTCAGCTGAAATGAAGGTGCTGCAATGGAAAAAGCTAATAATATCACATGATTAAATAGTTTGTAGAACCACCTACTATGAAGACTTGGTAAAGACCAGATGTTTCATGTCCCAAGAGTTTTGACAGCCTAGGGTCAGCATGGCTGCTGCTGCTCAGAATACATCGCACCTGAGCCCTCCAGCAGGTGGTCAGCCCACAGTAGAGAGAACCCGTGATGCTCGTCCAGACTGAATCTGGGTGGACACTAAGTCCGAGCCTCTCTCTCTGGTCTGATTCCAGCTTGGAGCTTCAGTATCTCCAGTCTTGGTGATGGACATCGAGCTCTTGCTGAGTCACATTTAGTCTGGCCTGCTCCCAAGGACCAGTTTGCCTTGATAGACCCTGATCTGGACAACATTGCACTTTGAATAATTTGGGAATGCAAAGCCCCTCCAACACAATAACATGGTGATTTGAGGGGGAGAGTCTGTGCTCCTCTGCATCCAGAGGAGCCAAAAGATGGTTTGAGTATGTGGACCCCTCCTAGGGGCCTTCCTGGGAAGGTGTTTGTGGCATGTCCAACTGAGAGAGAAGGCCCTGGGCAGACTTAGGACATGCTGGGGAGTATTTTTCTCAGGTGGCCTGGAGACATCTTGGTTTTCTCTCGGAAGAGCTGGCTGAGGAAAAGGATGTCTGGTTCTCTCTGCACAGGCTGATGGATGGATGGATGGATGGATGGATGGATGGATGGATGGATGGATGGATAAGGTTTTTTTCTCCTGACACACACAAGAATTGAGATCGTGTTCTTTCTTTTTCACATAGCTGCAAGCCATGTGCCTCGGTGCACCAGATAAGCAGGCAGGCAGATGGCAATAGAGACACACAGAGATACATTTATAAATATAAATGCAGACACAGGCTCAGACCCAGCTCAGGTTGTGTCGTGTGTACTCGTCTCCTTTTTGAGAAGATGAGCTTTGTGAAAAAAAGGTGATAGTCTGTTTTTCAAAGAAGAGATGGAGACAGCAGACGATGACTTAAAGATGAGATTTGAAGAGGGAGGAAAGTCAAAGACAAAGATAAGCAGCTGAAGGATCCTATAACTAATCTGGCTGAACTGGGAGAGGACCAAAAAAGAAATGAGTAGAGGAAACAAGGATAGATCTGACTATGAAATCTCCCCTTCTGTTTGCACTGATGAAATCCAGAGTAATTAAAACCATCTGCCAAAATCCATTAAAACTGTGCTGCTGTGAAAAGTACTTTTTTTTTGTTAGTGGTGTTTCCTCTTAATTTAAGCTTCGTGGAAATTGTAGATGATAAAAATAGTCTTCTTTGTGAAAGAAAATTTTTTTAATAAATGTTTTATGGTTGAAGAGTGGGTACATGCACAGATCTTTTCAGCATTTCCCGTCCCTGTAAGCCACAGAAACGATGCAGGCACTCAGTCTTCTTCCTTGAAACATGCTGCCCTCTACAGAGAAAATTGCACAATAACAGAGATGTTGGACAGAAAACGTGTCACTACAAAAGCAGGCATTTTTATATAACTAATCTGGTTATGTAAGAGAAAAAAAGTATATCCCTAGAATATTTAACAAGAACCAGCACAACTCTTTCAGAGGTAAATGTCAGCACAGAGGAGCATCTTTTAAAGCCAAACAAATTCCTTATGACCACTCTCCACTTCCAGCTGGACACGTGGGTCCCCTGATTCCCAGCGGAGCCTCTTCTTGGATGCTGCTCTGGGCTATTTCTGAAAACTTAAATTGTCTCAGGTAGTGCCAATTTTTCTTGGGGGCAGGAAACTGCAGTCACAGGCAGCCTGCAGATGTCTGGCTTCTCAGAGGAGGCGAGGAGGAAGATGTGAGTCGACAGGCAGAAAGGCCACGTGCAAGCTGGTAATGCAAGCTGAGAGGGGATGTCACAGGAGAGGAGAGGAGAGGAGAGCGTGACACCTTATATGAGAGTCACCTGTAAATGAGTCTTGAGGTTGCTGAAGTCACCTATGCACAGAAATTTGCTAGAAGGAACACACTAACAGTATATTTTAATATAAACTATGAATTTACATAATGAGGGACTGTAGTCATATTATTTAGTCTTACCACAGGTTATAAGTGCGTAACGACCACAGATGACCTCTCCAACAACAATACAGATGTATGTGAAGTATGGTAAGGAACATACTGAAGCACAGGCGTTAAACTTATATCTAAGAACATGTCCTAGTGCTGGTTGAAGAGCAGAAGCTCAGATTCCAGACATTTGGGATATTTCTCTGCAGAGGATTCTGATCGCCTTTTCCCCAGCCACATGCCAGCCGCAGAGGCCGACGTGGCAAGAAAACAGATAGCTGGCGAGCAGAGCAGCAGGGCCAGAAGGATGAGACCTGCTGTCCAATGGCTGTCGCAGCTGAACACCTGGGCGATGCCAACTGGCACTGGCAAAGATAGCGGCAAATAAAAAGCTTCATGTATTAACATTTTAAACGAGGGGTGCATTTTAACAGGATGACACAGAATGGCCAAAAAAGAAAAGACAAGAGAACTCCTGTAATTTAGATTACGTGCAAGTATTTCGTTGCCCGAGGACATCCAGGTGTATTTAATCTAGACTCTGCCATGTTTCTTCCCATTCACAGTATGCAGCCAGTTTTTCTTTTTTTTTTTGCACAGACACTAAACCAACGTATCCATTAGCATGTCATCGTGGCTAGATGCTGCTGCTAAAATTAACTCCTTCGTGTCAAAATGATGGATGTAGCCGACACGTATCTAAGGAAATGTCAGAGAGTGAAGCTAGAGAGAGTGTAGCTTTCAGGAACACGCATAAAAGAGATGACAAGGATGGCTCGGAGTTAGGACGAAGGTTTTCTTTAGGGATGAACTCAAATATGAAGTTGAAGAGATGCCACCTGAGCTTTGTTTTATCTGAGCAGGACTATTTACAGGAAACCTTGAGGAGGTAAGGATGGGGAGCCCGACCAATATGACCTGGGCCATCCCTCGTGAAGAGCAGTCTGGAAGCTGATTAGCACAACCCTGCTGTAAGAGATGTCAGTCAAGATTTTTAGGGCTTAAATCATAAGTATAATTGACACTTCACATGGACAGATGCTACCAGTGGATGGTAGCATCTGTCATAGATAGCAGCGCTACCATGACGTTGACTGTTTTCAATTTCTTTTTATACATACAAAGTTTTTGCAGTTTTGTGAACCTTTTATAATGCTCTGAAAATTTCACTTATATACCTAAAACATCACAAAATAGAGCCTAGTTTTAAAAAAACTCTTGAGGAAAATTATTAAACATTACATGTCTCCAAGTGGCAAAATAAAGTTTTCAGTGTCCAGTGGGATCCCTTTGTGCAGCAGTGTCTGCAGATTTAGCCCATTTCTGCCCACAGAAACTCAAATCTAGGATGTTGGCGTGTTTCCTCACTTCAGCTGTCTGCTCAACATTTCCCTCAGATTAAAGCCAAGACTTTGATGTACTGTACTATACCATACTATGCTATGCTATACTATACTATACTATACTATACTATACTATACTATGCTATGCTATGCTATGCTATGCTATGCTGTACTATACTATGAAGAGACGATGCAATATACAATGCGATGTGATCCGATATGATACAAGGTAATTCTCAGTTTATTGTTCTGTCAATGCCAGTTGGCTCTCTGAATTGAGATGCACCAAAACAAGCTCAAAGAGCTGCATTTGGGTCTTGTCTGTCAATGAAACATTTTTTTTTCCACAACATTGTGGTTTCTTCATTTGATCGTCATAATGCCGCAGAAAGGCAGCAATATTCGTCATTTTCCTCAAGATGGAAAATCACCATCATTTGTTTCATTGGATTCCTTTTATTTCCTTGTGTGAGAGTGGAAATATCTCATTCATATTTTTTGGAGAAATGTAGAATATTCTACATTTCTCCAAATTGAAGATATGTGAAATAATTGGCACAACTTTAGTCCCCGTAGCCATAAAATGTCACAGGTGCCTGTCCTGTTAGGTCTCTTTATTAGGTTAAAAACTCTGCTGCCACTGTTTTCCCAATAATAATAAGCTTTTAAGGAGAAAGCAACTTCCTGTGAGTCACAGCTGAGCTGACAACAGTGCTCCAGGGAGAAGAGCTCCACTTACAAGAGCTACTGAGTCACTCAGTGATGACAATGATTCAGTAAATTCAGTTGGTTTTGCTCATCGAGGACTGGATACCTCCATGCACTCGTATCACAGAGGATTAATGCTTACACTTCTGATCTTCTGAGTTTTAGAGGAGTCATCGGGGACATGTGAAACATGCCATTTCAAAGCTCTGTGCAGCCTCCCATAATTGCCAGCACGGTTCAGACGTCTTCATCTTGAGCTCTGTGTTTACTTCTCTTCAAAATGAAGTCACAGAGCCCCTCATCGCCTTATCTGTGTAATATTGTTCAAACATGTGTCTGTACATTCATTAAATACTGCTTCCGTGTCTAAACTTAACTCCTGATATGATCAGAGTCCCTCGGCCGCCCTCAGCTTCTCTCAGATTGCTTCCCAGCCTCCCTGCACACAAACTAAATCAGTGAGAACATGATTCCCTTTTTGCTCCCTGAGGTGAAAACGACTCCAGCAGAGAAGTACGATCTGAAATCTAATCCTCGACACAGGTCTGCTGCATTGATTTTTTTTTTTTATTTTGTTTTGTTTTATTGCTTTATTTCTTTGTTTTTCTATTTCCACAGAATGATCAAAGCCGATTTCCAGCGAAGCCTCCCACTGTTACATCCTCAGTCATTGCATGAAAGCTTGGGTGTGTTTGTTCTGTTCAGAAAGCTGTGAACCTCTTGATCCTTCATCTCCGCTGCAGTCAACAAACGCGGTCACCTCTCGCCTCAACTCTGCAAACAAAAAACTACAGAGTGATCAATACGACACGATGATTAACCTCTCTTATGAAGTGTTATCTAACGAAGAATGTGTCCTGATACAAGTCCCTCCAATGAAAGACCACAATAGATAATTAAATTTTCTTAAAAGTAAAGAAAAATTCACTCAAATGAAACAGAACCTGTTTTAACATTAAAAAAAAATGTTTGTGCTGCTTTAATCCTGAAAGATTTAATCTTTGTAATCATGATCGATACATATTTGGATGTATTTCATCTTTATTCTGACCATGTTCACAATTATATTGATATGAAACAAACAAGATCTTAAGGCTCAAATGAAGGAGAAACATTGCACTGAGCCCCAAGTTCATCAAGGCTAAACTTTATACACTTGTTGATCCACGAAAATGGTAAAACACGATGAGACCCCTTAAGGATGACAGGGAAATGTTTTGGATGTGGACCTGAAGTATGATCATAAACACGCTTATACTACTAGAGATGAGTTAAAATATTATCAGTCTGTAAAGCTACGGTGTTTACTGTGATGCTTCCTTTCTTTTAAACTTGTTTGGAAACATTTAGAAATCCTGCTTCATTCTTTTATTTTAGAAATGAAGTAAATAAGGAAGTGATGGAGACGGTGAAGACAATTAAATACACTCGCATGTAATATTCTGGAAATATTTAATAACTCTGTCCTCGGTTCACTGTGAAATTGTATGTATAAGGGGGGGCTAAAAAAATAAAATAATGTCCTTCTCCAAGTTTTACAGCAGAAGAAATCAAGACTCAAAGCAACTCTTAAACACAAAGACAAAGAAAAGAAACTTGAGCTTCCAAAACAAAAGGTTTCCATGTGTAGCAATAATTATGGTGTTAAAATTGTTTTGTTACATTGCAGGAAGGTCCATCCATTCGTTGGTATATTTTCTGCTTTATTTGTGTGATAAAGGAGTTATAATGCTGTAGACTCTTGTAGGAGCAGCAGGAGACAACGTGTCCTTCAGCGTGTCCTGATAAAACCCTGTAAATGGAGGCAGCTCAAACTTTTAACGGAAGCTTTTATTTTTAAAATGTCATGGTAATTTTCCCCATTTGTTGAGAATCTCCTGGAGCACGTTGCTCTTCTTTTAATATTTAATTCATTTCATGTAAATCGCAGGCTGTGTTTAGTTTTTCTTGTTTTTTTTAAAGCAGTTTGGCAGTTAAGATTCATTATAACTTACAACATTTAGCGCAAAAAAAAAAAAAACTCAGCTGAAGTCTTTTAGTAACGATTTTAAAAGAGAGCGTACATTTTGAGTATGAGGACGTGTTAGTCTGTACATACAGTACAAGGATTGTGTTCTTGAAGGTTTAGAAACTGTACATGTCAACACACACACTTAAAACAGTCCAAGGGTCACGCGCGCTCTTCCACACCCACACACGGACGCACTCGTTGTAGACTGGGCGCCATCCACGTCCGTCTCCGTGTTAGATTGAGTCGGCAACGTGCTGAGTGCTGAACTCCTGGAAATCCTCTGGGATGGTGTCTGTGGACGGGACAGGGCAGGTGTTATGACAGAAGAAGCGGAAAATCTCAAACTCGAGGTCAAACTAATTCCCTTCGCGGAGCCGTGGAGTAGAAGTCACGGAGGAAGATGTGTTGAGACTACTGAGCTGACTGCTGAAGATTTGTGGACAGAAGTGAAACCGACCTAAAGTAAATAAACGAGGAAACACAGATAATTAAGCGTGTAGTGATCATGTCTGCGTACCGTTGCAGCGGTATTTCAGATTGGACCAGATGATGTTTTCTTGTGAGAAACAGAACACGCCGAGTCGTCCTCCTCTCATGGTCGTGTCAATAGTGACCCCAGAGTCTGCAACCAGCTCGGTCCCCTCATAAAACCGTGCTCTGAGAAGTGAAAAGCACAAGAATGGCTCATGACACGTTGACAACCGTTCTTTTAGATTAATGCGAGGTAGAAGGGAAGAAAGGGGAAGAACTTCTTGAAATATCCAGAGCAGGTTCATGATACCTGATGTATCCAACCTGTGGGCGGTGCTGCAGGTACCAGCGGTAGGACACCTTGTCCTTCCAGCCCACATTCCTGGGGTCCTTCCACAGCAGGCGCACCTGGTCGGTGGTGTCCCCCGTGTGCCACAGTGAGTTCCTCAGGTGCTCTCCGGGGCCCGATTTAGACTTGACGGCCTGGTAAGCGGAGAAGTGTGAGCAGACGCAAAAAGGGAAAAGCAGACGTTTTCAGAAAGGAAGCAGATGAAGGCGGGATGAGCATCGTCACCTTGAGCTGAATGCCGGGCTCGGCCACGGCCCTGAAGGGCGTTGCCTGCCAGTAGGTTTGCTCGGTCTGCTTCCACATGACTACGTAAAAAGACGATGAGTCCTGGTAGCCGAAGATGAAGCCGGCGTAGTCGTCGTCTGTAACTGTGTTCACGTGAAACGTCCCCTCGAAGTCCACTCCGCTGAAAGCCGTGTAGCCTGACATCAGAGGGCGGAGTCGATCGGTTACATGCGTTTAAACTGGGGGGTTTTGTGCAGCTTCTTGATGCCTGAGAGATGCACGTCTTACCAACAGCGAGTCCTGGATCACTATTCATGGTCTGAACAATCTCCATTCCCTGTTTGGAAAATAAAAAGATACATTTTGAGTTTTTTAATTACTGACGCATGCACCGAACGCTCTAAACAATATCATCATCAAACAAAGCATCACCTCTGCAAAAAGTGCCACTTCTACTCATGTAGCAGTTACTATCAATTCCACTTCAAACGGACTCGTATCTTCAGCTTCAAAGTGAATGAAGTTCAGCTCTCACTCCGCTTTTATCTGTTTCTCTGGCTTCCTGAGGGAAATATCTGACTCTCCAGCTGCTAAATCCTCCACTTTGTTCAGCAGCTACAAAGAGCCGATAACATTGAAAGAGTTTTGGAGCTTTTCTGTATGAAACAGCTGCCTGCTGGGGCCAAAACTACCTAAGAAGGGCAGTAACTGCGAACAAGGGCAGTAAAAACAACAAAACAAGATTCACTGTAATGAGCAGGGAGCTTTCGGAGCTGTGGTTGTTTGCAGGCTCACCTGCACATGATACTTCTTTTCTCAATCTACTTTACATAACCCCCTACAGCAGCCGGTGAGAGTACCTGGTTCAGAACAACCCAGTTGGGGTCAATCTGGGCATCGCCCTCGGGGTCCAGCACCACCGTCTGATAGGCCCTGAAGTCGGTCAGGGTTATCTCTGCGTTCTCGGGACAGTTGTCGATCCTGTCAATCACTGTATCCTGGTCAAAGTCGGACTCGCACACATCCCCGACGCCATCACCTGATGAAGGACAAAAAGGGTGGAACTGAAGATAATCAGATGATGAATTATCCGGGGTCCGAGCCGGGAAGCTGCAGGAACTTTTTTGTAACTGTCGTGGTTATGATTGTCTGCATTTTTCTCGCATAAAAGTAATTGAGTAGCTAATTCAGATTCACAACGCCAAACAATCGCTAACATGGGTGATAACGAAAATTCCTTTGAATTATTTTAGACTTATTGTTTTCCTCCAAGGCCTGATTTGCTTCAGATTAAATAAAGAGTGAGGTGAACATGCAGGATGCATAAGGTACAACTCTAACACACATCCTTGTGACATTTCAAAGTCTTTGTCTGCTCCGCATTATTAAATTCTGCCAAAAAAAAGCTGTTGACCCAGTTGATTGAAATGACACCTCATTTATTTCCGAGCCCATTAAACTCAAACAACGTCCCTCTGACTCATAAAGTTGTCAAACGAATTCAAGCACGAAAAATTGGGCTATTACTCCCCCCCAAATTGTCACTTAATCTGCTCAAGGTTGCCAGAGTTTGATCTGCATGGCCGTGAGATGGGCGGACAGAGAAATGGGCATCACCGGCTGTCAGGAGCGGTTGATGTTGAGAGTGCGGCTGTTTGTTGAGACTCACTGTTGTCATCAATCTGGTCAGGGTTCGGCACCAGCCGGCAGTTGTCTGGCCCCGGCGGTAAAAAGTCCGGAATCCCGTCATTGTCGTCGTCATCGTCGCACTCGTCTCCCAGCCCGTCTTTGTCCGTGTCCAGCTGGGAGCTGTTGATCACGAGCGGGCAATTGTCCTTGGTATCCTGGTGACCGTCGCCATCGCTACAGGGAGAAGTGGCACAGTGATGCGAGATTATTTAAACACACACACACAAACACACACACACACACACACACACACACACACACACACACACACACACACACACTAGAACTTCAAGTAAACAGCACAGCGGGTTATTACCTGTCTTGGTTTGTGTCACAAGAGTCTCCAACCAGGTCATTATCAATGTCAGACTGAAAAGAGAGCAGATGGTACCAACACCGTGAAAATACTCCATTACAGGTTAAAGACATGGATCTAAGATGTTAAAAGTGAAGATAGCATTAAAACACCTTCTGAATAATCTGTTGTTGTTAAACAGTTAAGAGATCATAATCCTAGTCATTTCAGAATATTATTTCAATCACAATTTTTCAGCGTCTTTTGATCACAAATCAAAAATAAAGCATGTTTTTGGATTTCAGTAATCACATATTTTTTTTAAAATAAGTAATTGCAAAGCAACAACAGGGCAGACTATATTTGTTGAGGAAGCTGATGTTGCACATAAATCTGTCGTGGAGGCTGCAGTTTTATCTGCAGTCATCTGCACCAGCAGAGCCAAGAGACTTACAGAAACTGAACAAAGTGATAAAAAGAAAAGGCAAACTCTTTGCTCGGGACTGCAGGGGAACACTTAGAGCTGATTGTGCAAAGAGGATTATTGATAAGTTGCTAAACTTATTTGACAATACTGCACATCGTCTTCATCCCCCAGTGATTAAACAACAGTGTCTTCAGTCAGAGGGTTCAGCCTTTTGCAGTGGTTTGTTATATAATAAAGACTTTCTATTGCAACAGTTTCATTTCCCTTGAAGGATTAATAAAATATCACTGAACTGAACTAAAATATTTACAAACTTATCGAAGCTTCAGTGTAGCAGCAAACTGGAACCAAGCAAAATACTCAACCAGAGTACAAATACAGTAAACTCATTTCTGTTTGATATAGATTCAGATAACTCTGAGGGACCTGGTTTGGGTTGGGGATGTCGGGGCAGCTGTCGCAAGCATCTCCCACTCCGTCTCCGTCTCGGTCCAGCTGATCTCTGTTCTGGACACGTTGACAGTTGTCCAGGAAGTTCTTCAGACCTGCTCACCAATTACCCAGAAGAGATTATTAATGTCATTTTGTAACACTCTGTCTTTCCAGTTTCTCACTTAGATTCATTTGTTCTCCCTCTCTGACTTGCTCAATTAGAGACATCACATTAGCTCAGAGCTCTTACCTTCACTAACGACAATCAGAACTGTCAGAAATGCATTAGCAGATGAAGTAACGGTTCAGTAGCTGCAGCCTTCAAACCTGATAAACAATGCTTCTTGAAATCAGATATGATCATATATTTAAATATGGGAGTCATTTAAATTAAAGTAAAACAGACATTTATACAATCTAGTAATACTTCCTATGTTGTGATGGACTGAATAGTTTCAGCATGTTGTTTTTAATTTGACCACTAGGGCGCACTGTTGCATTTTCTGTGCGGGTGAAAGCAGTTTCTGCTGCGATGGTATTTTTATTCATCACAAGGAGGCAGCAGATGTACCACAAACACACAAAGGTCAAGCAGCACAAATAGAAGCGGAAGAGAAACTATCTCCTCTCCTGTGGGGGGTTTTTGAGGTGTAATCATACTGGTGGATGATCAAAGCTCGTGTTTGCTCTGGAGTCAGACTGCTGTAGGCTTTCTTTCTTTTTTTTTTTTCTTTCTGAAGTTGTGTTGTGCCCTCGCTGGCTTATAAAACCATACTATTAGTGATCCATTTGAGCAACATGACTTTAAGAGATGTGCAACTAAGTGTAAACTCTTCCTGCATGATTTTTGTATAATTTGCTGTGAGAGTGGTGTGGAAACATGAAGGAGGAAGCGGAATCAGAAGTCATAACAGTGAAAGCCTTCGGGGAAGCTGGTTATATAACGCAGGCGTCAGCGTCGGTGATGTAATTTCTCTCCGTACCGTCTCCATCCATGTCGTCATCGCAGGCGTCACCTTTGCCGTCGCCGTCAGTGTCCCTTTGGTCAGTGTTCTCCACCACACGACAGTTGTCACAAGCGTCGCCGTGGCTGTCTTTATCGCTGTTCCTCTGGTCCAAGTTGGGTTTTAGTGGGCAGTTGTCCTGAGACATACACAACGCAGACATCTCATTCACATCGTGGTCCCATTTGACTTACACGTGAGTGAATTAAACATCCATTTTGGGCATGCATTTTGAACTGTTTTCTCACATTTTCCAGGCCCAACCCATTAAGAAAAGACATCCAGAGAGACTGATGATGAGAAGAACCAGTGGTTGAACCTTGTGTGTTTACAGACTTTTCAGATATTTCCACAAACCTGCTCGTTTGGAATACCATCGCCATCTGCATCGTCGTCACAGGCATCTCCGTGGCCATCCCTGTCGGCGTCTTCTTGACCCGAATTAGGAACATAGATACAGTTGTCCTGCAGAGACACGACACAGAGATAATCAAAAAAGTCCTATGCATAGCAGCAATGCTGCATTAGCTGAGTATTTGTTTTTGTTTTTGTTTTTTTTTATACCTTTCTACAGTTTAGATCTTTGCATTTGAGTTTCTCATCTGGATATCCATCAATGTCTGTGTCCTTCCCGCACAGGTATCCATTGCCAGCCCAACCAATTCCACACTGACAAGACAAATTAAACACCTTACAGGGAGCGCACACCGACCCCGAAAACGTGTGAATAGACAGAACACAAAGTGAAGAGTGTGCGAGAGGTGTGAAATCCTACCTGACAAGAGACGGACCCATCTCTTTCTACAATACACTGGGCGTTGATGTCGCAGGGGTTGGTCAGGCTGTTCCCACAGCTGATTTCTGGTTTACAGCCTTTCACCTGATCTCCTGTGAAACCAGACTTGCAGCTGCCACAGTGAAAGGAGCCCTGGTGGGAGAATTAGGACGGCTGTAAGTGGCTGTCTTTAAACAGCCACACTCGTGAAGTAAATGTCCTCTATGAACCATGTGATGTGGTTGAGCGTTTCTTACCACTGAGTTGTGACAGATTGAATTTGCAGTGCAGCCCCCGTTGTTGGGCCCTTTGCATTCATCAACGTCATCACAGATCTGAATGAAGTCAAATCAAGCAAATGAGAAACAACAATTAAGACGCTTGCTTTGTGTACTTTTCTTTAAAAAAAAACAAAACAATTTCTATGTAAAAAAAGTGAAAAGGTAACACATTAATAGAATTCAAGCTTCCAAAACCTATATTCAGTTAAAGTCAATTACAATCAGAAGACACAGGATGTTATAAAACTACCAGATACATATATTCTCACATGCCACTAACTCAAAGGTGTAATTTAAACTTTAAGCTTTCTCTACTTATTCGCAGCACTACCTCAGCTGGAATTATTGGTGTTTGATTTTTTTTTTTTGGAGACACATATTTTGTTGGCTTGATAACCAGCAATATCATTTTGGACCAAAGCGGCTAAACCATCATCAGTGTTGCCAACTCCTCAGACAAGAAAGTAGCTATTGGATGTCCTAAAAGTCACTAGAAGTCGTTAAATGGATTTCTGCTTGTATTTACAATCATATTGATGATGTCTGTGCAACTTTTGATATTGAGGAACTTTGCACATTTTTATACTTTATTTATTATTGATTGTAATGTTTTATTGTCTAAAACAGGTCTCTCTTAAAAAAATGAGATCACCTGTCTCAATGTGACCAAGCTGAATAAATAAATAAATAAATA
>JAOWBL010000004.1:4518065-4560116 GCA_028564865.1 Zenarchopterus dispar | reverse complement strand
AATAAATAAATAAATAAATACTATTATTTAATAGCACTGGCCCAGTACTGAATCAGCAAGCAGTGGCTTCTTGCATGTGCAATTCAGCTGGAGATGCTCACGACGAGGTGAGCATCTCCAGCTCTGACCGGAGCAGGGAGTCGCCAAAAGCCTCCACTAAGACCTGAAAAAGTCGCTGGATTCGTCCCGAGACGCTTTTTTGAAAAAAAGTCCCAAGAGAGGACTGTAAACTTACTAAATATAGCGACAAGGTCGCTAAGTTGGCAACACTGCTAGTCCTTGCGGAAATGGCAGTACATGCAGTTCCTAGAATGACCATTAGGGGGTGTTGCGCTAGATTGGCACAATAGCGTTGAGGCTGCGCCATAGAGGGCGTGTCTTACTCTTCTGGGCGTCGCTGTCATCATGACATGGATTTCTATACTTCCCATAAGCGAGCTGATAACCCTCGTTTTGGGGTGTTTGTCAGAAGAGAGAGGGGGATTTCATGGCTTTTTTCTTCCATTGTCCTCCGATGTGACCAAAATGACCCTCTTTCATGTTTGAACGGTCTCCATGAAACTTGACGCATGGGTTGAAGAGGGGGAACATTTAAAGTCCCCCAACTTTTGACGGTGGCAACGCAATAAACAAAATGCATTCAACCCACAATTCAGTTTGGCAATGGCTGACGTCATCCCATTCAAAGTCTATGGAGATGGATGGAGGCACAACATGCAAAGCTGCTGTGTAAATCCAGCATTAAAATGCTCAGACTTAAAGCAGAAATAAATAGCCAAGTACAAGAAACTACTATTAGGTTTGAATTGGTGGTGAATGTTTATACAGCAAACTGGATTCTGAGGTGTGGATAAAGACTTAAGAAATCATATCTTTTCTTATTTTAAAGAAAAATATGGCTTGTTGTGTTGTTAATTATGCGAGAGACTGCTGTGACTGGCTCTGGGTTATCCTGGAGGCATCTACCGATGATGCTAGATAAAGCAGCAGGCAGCAGTGTCCTTCAACCATCGGCTGAAGGCTGCAGCTTGTGCTAACTGGAGGACAGGGTCGGACCCCTTGGCCTCTAACCCTGACAGCAGGCAACAGCCTTCTAGACTGATTAACCCCTAGGACCCCTTGCTTATGGTCAATTAGCCGAGCGTCAGCTTGTTGAGGGTCCCAATAGAGCTCGATCAGACCTCCGGCTGGCCTCACTTCATCTCTGGTTGTACTTGTTTCAAATGTTGTTACAGCAGCAACATCAGAAATGAGACCGGATCAATAGATGTGACCATGCAACATAATGCTAGTCTGCAGGAGCTACATAAAGTTAAAACAGCTAGTTTATGGTGACTAAGGTTAGGTGGGCATGTTCCAATCAGCCGCCAGACTTGTTTGTTTTATCTATTTGCCCATTTTTGGATGAAGCAGGGTTGGATGGCATCAGCTCCTGCCAGAATTACATCATCCAAAGCATTTTTTTAAATATAGTTTACAGTTGAACTTCTATTTATTTATCATAATTTAAACTAACAGACAAAAGTAATTGCAGCTTCTTCTCCTGCTTCATCACTTTACCTTTAATATATGAATGAAATAACTGTTGAAAGTTACTCTTAGTTTCAAAAATGATACATAAGAATTGCTGTTCTGTATTTAACTTTATTTTATGCTGTCACCTGGTTAGAAACATTAACATAGTTAGATTTTCTACCTCTATAAAGAAGTCAGGCCATTATAGCCTAAGTACTTCTGTAATTTCAGATTCATTATAAAGCGCAAGTATTTATTTTCAAAAACGAATAAAAAGTAACTTAAACTTATCTTTTATGCAGTATTATGCCCCTTTTGTAAGAGCTAACATGCTTTTCTGAGATATGAATTAATTAGCTGTGACATGCTTTTGTCAAAACACCCCAGAGATATCTGAACATTGATTTCCATCAAACTTCCTGGAAAATCCCATTTCCCGCTCTTTTTTACCTGTTTGTTTGTCTGAGCGAACAAAATGCCCACGCCCTCCACCGGCAGGCCGACGTAGCCCAGCGGACAGGCGTCGCAGCGGAAGCCCGGGGCGGTGTTCACACACTTCACTCCTGGGAAGCAGGGGTTAAACTGGCACTGCAGGAAAAAAAAAAAAAAAAGGAGGACGTGAGCTCTGCTGCGGCTGCAAGAATGGGTGTGCTTTTTCACAGGGCACTTCTAAAACAACCTCTGAGGTTTGATGATAATGTTGCTTATGTAAGAAAAATAATTCTGGAGGGGCCAATCCAGAAAGAAAAGAGGTCAGTGCAGATAAAGAAAGACAGACAGGCAAACATATGCATGCATCCTTGTACGTCTATTCTCATGTTCCTTATCTGCATCCAGCTCTCCAGCTACATTCCTGTACTTCTCAAAGAGCCTGTAGGCTCAGTGGGCTAATTTGATGGTTCTGCTTCCAGGTTGTCTTTCTATCCCTCCCAAACCCAAAAGAAAAAAAAACCCACATAAAACTGGTGCTTTTTCTAGGAGATTTTCATTGGTGTAGAACATAACAAATAGAAAAATTCAATGAAAATACTGACCTTCTATACACAGACTGTTTTTCACCAACTGATAATTATATACCAAACACAAGCATAAAAAATGCTGGCACCACAACTGTTCAGCAGGATCAAAGATATGCTATAATTTGAGGACACCCCTTGAAGAGGAATTAATCATGTTCTTTGAATTTAATGCGTTTCTTTCATCTGGATCCAAAACCAAAAATATGAACCCGATGTGTCAAATATACACACCGTCAGTGCTTGCCAACTGTTTAAACCTTACTATAGTTGCACGCATAATCCTTTAAACCGGTAACCCATGTTACTTGTATTAAGATATCACAGCTGAAGATGAAGCAAGATGTGAATGGTTGGCAAATTTGTCCAAATCACCATGCAGGACTCAGGTAAAAGTCATTGTTGTAGAGAGAGAAGCACATAAACGCAGACGAATGTTCAGTTTTACCTCGTCAACATCGTCACAGTTGAAACCATCTCCGGTGTATCCATCAGGACACGGCGAACACTCAACGCCGCTCGCCGTCTCTATACACATGTCGTCACGGAAACAGAGGCCTGGGACACACTTTGGTTTCACCACTTCGGTACCACCAAGGCCTTTAAATGACACAAACAGAAATTCTTTTAAAATCATTTTCGTCACAGGTGAGTGACGCTGATTGACAGGTACTGAGGATGATCTTACCGCAGGCCTGACATTCTGAGATGGTGTTCCTGAGAAATGAGGTTTCCTTAACCTGCCAGGGGGCAAAAAGAAACACGTTTAGATGAAGTCCAGCTATCGGGCAGGGGAGGTCCGGGCCGGGGAGGAAGGGGTTAATTAGCCTCAGAGGAGCAGTTTGAGGCAGTTACCTGCTGAATGAGGACATCTTTCAGTTCGTTTATCACTTTTGTTAACTCCAGCATTTGATTGGACAGTTGTTTTGTGTTCACCCCTAAGAGAAATGGACTGTTATTTTGTTTATCTGAATAAAAAGTGTCTGATTTTCCTCACGGGATGTTTATTTTTTGCAAAAAAAGAGCTTTACCCAGAGTTTGAACCGAGTCTCTTTGCTGGAAATGGCAGTCTTGCAACGATGCAACGTTCTCAAATGAGTCCCCGACCACCAGCTTGAGCTCGTCTAAGCTCTCCTGTTGGAACAAATCAAACATTTCTAAACTTAGAGAACCACCACCGGGCCAAGCGCATAGTTATTATTGTATGGAAATGCAGGGAGAGGTCACCTGCTCCCTGGCCTGCATGGTCCTTAGATCCACTGTGCCATAACCCGCTGGCAAACCCTGGAAGGCAGCGGGGAGATCCCTGACCGTCTCCACCAGCCGACAGTCCAGATGCAACTCCACCCCGGGTGGCCCCTGCTGCTGCAGCCCCCTCAGGTGGAACAACAGTCGGTGCTGCTGGCCGTCTGCCAGCACCAGGTTGTTGAAGGTAACAGAGCTCATCCTCTTGTCGCTTCGCAGGTAGCGTAAAACCGCTTTGAGGGGCCACGGCGGGCAAGGAGAAAGAGAAAGGAAGCTTTTAGAGAGAATTTACGGTGATGGGCTTATCCATCCGTGTTACAGCAACATTTAGATGACAGCATACAAGCTATAATATTTATCGTTTGAATCCTTTCTCACTATTCAACACTAAACAAACAGTGTATCTGAGGCTTTTGAGTTTAAAGTGAATTTAAAGCAAAAAAATTTAGAGTCCAACAAATTTCTTTTCAGAACTTCTAAAACATATTTCTCTCTGGCAGTGGACTCACAGACTCGCACCTTTCGTCCAAAAATGTGTTCTTTAACTCACCATTTCACAATACTCCTTCATATCAAACGCAAAAGACCTCTTATGAAAAGCAACATTAATTTTCTGAGCAACAGGCTCAGTTTTCTGCTTCCTCCACCAGAGGAACATACTCCACCCGCCGGGGCACGGATGATTAAATTTCATTTGGCTGCAGACACGGTGGAGACTCTCGGTTGTTTAGTGTCTCAAAAACCTAATATAATACCAACCGAAAAGCAAATACTTTAAAGGAAATGTATGAAAAAAACAACGGTGCGGTGCTTGAGAACAGTGCAGAGCTGTGTCTGTACTGAGTGAGTCTGCTCATTCACATGAAAATCTTCTCAAAGTGTTGAACTTTAAAACCGGCTGGTGTTTACTCGTCAACTCCATCCTATGACTGCGTCTGAAGAACTAAATCAGAACTAAAGTCACTCAAGTCATTTAACCGCTGCTATACTTTTGACTCTGTTCACATAGTAATAAGTCACTGATTTCCATTTTTAGTCAAACTTACATAATCTCGATGTTTCTGATCTGCACCAGTTGTAGTCATATTTGAACCAAACAGCAAAAGCTCCAGTGTACAGCAGGGCATCATCCTTTGTTGACCATAAAAACATCCTGCCTTTCATGACTTCTGGGCCTCTTAAAGCTCTGCATGAGTCTGATGGGAGGACTTTTTACTCCCGTATCTGTGCTTCCATGCAAGCCTCTAAGTCTTGATTTTATTTTTTTTTTAAAAATAACACAACTCTAAAGTGCTATTGACAGGGATAGGCAGTATTTATCATACTAAAACTCATTCTCTGATGTCTAGAAGATGATAGTTTTTCCCATTACACGGCTAACTTTCTATGCTATTGAATCTAATCTGTAACTCTGGAGCCTAAACTACTATAACCTAATCACTGTCATAATCAGGCAAAAGGAAAGGTGCAACAGGTCTGCACGAGGATGTCTAAGAACATGCAAACTCCACACAGAGAGGCTCTCAAAAAGGATTAAAACCAGAAACCTTCCTGACTGCGAGGTAACAGTTTTATAACCACCAGCCCACTGCGCCGTTTCCCCAAGGAGCATTATCTGCTTTATTACATCCATTTTTAAATCACCACCAATCCTTGAAATCTGACTGGTTCAAAGCAGTGCAACTTATTCCAAAATTGCCCTATTTTGAACTCGAAATCTCACCCTTTTTTAAGCCAAATAGCAAGTGAGAGTAGAAATAACACGGCTAATCAAATATCAGAGCTGTGCCGTGTTGCCAGACTTTATTTTTCAGCTAAAACTCACAAATTTAATGGTTTTCAATTTGCAACTGATTATAAAGAAGGAGAAGATGATGACCTGCTTGCAGGTGATGAGTTACTTTCATGTGATTTTACTTAATTTTTTGCCACTTTTGAGGAGGACTTTTGAAATATTTGTTCAAGCTGTTTTCAAATCTTTCAGATCGGAAGTTCAAAACAAGCAAAAAGTCATTCAATAAACTGATAACTAAGGAATCCGTTATTAATCAGCTGCTGGAAAGTATTTGAGTGTTCTATAAATACAAAAATAAGCCATTTTATTTTGATACGTGCATAGACTATTGTATTTTGTAGTTCAGAAGAGTATCCTAATTTCGAAAGACTGATATTTTATTTTTTCCCCTCCTTACAAGAAAGTGCTTAGAAACTGGCAAACATCAGCATTAACAAATGACGGTATCACATAATGTTGCACTTAGTAGAAAAACTTTTCTGAAGATGAGAAAACTCGACATAGACTAAGGAAAAGGCCTAAATTATCAGTTTTCTAGTTAGTTTTTTTTTTTGTTTGTTTGTTGATATTGCAAAAATTTGCTATTTGTTTTTCATCTGTTATTTCGTCTCCAAAACCCTAGAGAGTAATAGATTGCACTTGTCTGCTAAATGCTCCACTATGCTCCCCATCCAGTTTGCATCTGACCTGGTGTTGGCCTACAAATATTCTGTAAGTTTGAATATTTTTATCTGCTAAAAGTATCCGTGACTACAAATATAAATGGATGAGTGATAAAACTTATTGGTAAAGTTCCAGGCCTGCAGAAACAAATCAATAAGTTCCAATACGCTAAAATGCTTGATAGATTTGAGAAGACGGACAGAGTCTTAAGATAAGTTAGAATCATTTGAACTGTTAATATAAACTATTGATCGGCGCAGGTTTGAAATAGGAGAGTCTCCTTCACGTCGTCCTACCTCGGTTGAGCTTCCCCATCACTGTGAATTCGAAATACTTGCTGTTGTCTCTGGGGTTGTATAGATTGAACACCGTGGTTCCGCTCTTGGGCTGCAGCTTGAAGGTGGTCAGGATGAAAGCCTCGTTCGTCCCTTGCTCGGCCAGACCTCCCTGCAGCAGGTCTGGCAGGCAATCGGGCGAGGTGAGGAGGTCGTAGGCTGTGGACGGCAATAGGAAGAGGGAGAACAGCAGAGAGCGTGAGCAATGCATGGAAAGATATGAATATTTACATCCAGGAGTAAACCCATCCTCAGCCTGATAATTAAGATTCTGCCCCAGGGTTTGCTGCTCTGAGTCACCACAAGGATTTTTAAGTAAATCAAGGCAATGGACTGGGACTGTGAATATTTTATATGCAGCATTAGGTCTAAACTGGTCGGCTTGTAAAATGTATCTGTAGCTTTTATTAACATACAGAAGTCTGGCAGAATTTAAACATGCAGCGTCTACTGACAGGCCACTGGAAGAGGAGCACAACTCGTATGCTTGCGATTAGAGTATCCCTTTAATAAAGTGACTTGAGAGTTGGGCTGCCCACAGGAGGATGTGCACTGAATCTCTTGTCCACCATCTGCACACATAATGAATACACAAGCACCATAAAAGCAGTCTGCAAGGACGTCTGTTGTGAGGGAGCGAAATTGCTACCAAATGCTTCCAGAGACTGGTCACCGTTAGCCAAGACTACCCCAGTGAGATCTTTTTCTTTTCTCGAACTCCTTTGCTCGGGTTCCCTTGAGTTTTGTTAGGGACAAATTTCAACACAGCGTTAAGGCTTCACATGCCTGTGCATCCATATGGGATTCAGGCATCAAAAGCTCCCGCTTACATGATGTTTTCAACACCACTATGATCAAAAATGTCACGCTTGTGATGTGCTTTGTTTTCACTAGATGAGCAACTAATCATGTGACAGAATCGATGGAGGTTTGACATAGAAAAACGAGAAAATGAGAAAGGAAGCTTGGCTTATGCTTTTCAACCCTTCATGTGTCTTCTGGACAGAGGGCTTATGAGGGTCAACGGCATTTTCGACAAAAATACAGAGAAAGGGCCTCGTTTCACGCCCCTGATTAACCTCACATTTCAAGCTTCATAAAATGACTTCAGCTGAAAGCCATAAAACCAACCCAGTGTCTTGTCCTTTCCTTCGCCCCAGCTTATAAATCTGTCACATTTGGTTTACTATTCAGGAAGCAAATATTTGACATTCTTCATTTTGAAGCTTAACAAATGCTTCACACCTGAGGGTTTCTGTGGAATAAAACAAAACAAAACAAAAAAGGAACAAAAACTGGGGTTTATCATTTCATGTTTGAGGATATAAATTCAAAGTTTACAGATGATATCATCAGCATCCAAATGTTGTTCAGATGAGGCCTCATTAAACCAATTCTAGCTAAATTACGAGGAAGAAACAAGATATTTCATGATGCAAAACACTGTAATGGCATTATGCGCTCATTTACACATTTACTTGAGACAAATTACCAAAATCTGCAAAAAAAAGTCATTAAATTACTTTTTTTCTTTCTTTTTTTTTTTTTGGACATTTGTCAGCAACACATTCTCACCACCAGACTGCCTGATATGAGTCAGTCCTCATTTTAATGCAGTGATTACTACTTCATTGTAATTTTTAGCATGCAGGGAAGCGATCTACATCTGCGTCTTGTGGGGTAAGGACTTTTATCAAACCGATAAATCTCAAATTTGGAAGGACTGGATGGAATGAGTCTCCATATGTCCAGTGAGAAGATTTGGGTTGAGACCCAATTCCTCACACTTGGATGTGACTGGAATTAAAATATCCATTAATGTTACCCCGCTCTTTTTTTTTTTTCCATTTTAGGCACTGCTGAGTTAGGTTCAGCTGCTACATCTATGTGTGGAGGTTTGGAAAACATCATAATTTCTTTTTTTGTCATTTTCATCTTATCGATTTTTCATTTTGTTAAACAAAGACACATAAACAAAGAACATGAAGACCTTTTGGTTAGTTTATAACATCAGGGAGATAAAATAAAAAATGTGCCTACACAGGGAAAAGAGCGAGGAGAGTAATAATACTAATAATAACAATAGTAGTAGTCATAATCACGATAATGTTTTACCAAAGTTCACCTGAAGTCTGGTCTGATGGTAAAGATATATGAAGTCTATTTTTTTTGTTTGTTTGTTTGTTTGTTTTTTGCCAATTTTCAACAAATATACATTTATGCAGTCTCAAGTTAAAAGTAATTTTTTCCATCACAAAGATACTGGACTTCTTACAGGCCACCGATATTATTCTTAATAAGTATTTATCTTTGCTCCTCCATTCAAGTTCCTCCGAATCAACTACATACAAAAGACTGAAGCTTAAAGTAAGAAAAGAAAAGAAAAGAAAAGAGTTTCTTGAATTTGGTGAATTTTTTAACCAAAATGAGACCACAGCAGGGCAAAGTATATGAAAGTAATTTGCCTCTTTTGCTTCCACATCTCCAACAGGCTGTCTGATCTAGAAAAACATCATAATTTTAATCAAAACACAGTCTTTTACAATGGTACCCACATGTGGGAACAAATCTCCCTTCAGCTACTGTTAGTGCATTTATTTGGTTACCATGGTGATGCATCTTGCCACAGTGAGACTTTATAGCATAATTTCGAAGGACATCTGCTGGACTATCCTGTGTGAAAAGTTGATAAATTGAACTGGAAATTGCAGCTGCAGAAATGAAATTCGAATACAGAACCACTGTATCACTCACTTTAAGATAACTTATCATACATATTATTTAATCATTCAATTCACTCTCTTTTACTTTTAATCTTGGTTGAACTTTTGAATGAAATAGGTTCATTTGGTTGCTAAATCCTACGCAATATTCACAAATATAAAAAAAGAATAGAAATGTTTGTATTTTACTTCTGCATATGGACATAAATGCATTTTCCCCCACAATATTTCATATAATGAGATATAAGCTGGGAGTAAGATTGTAAATTTAAAGTGAACCATGACTGGGAAAGGGCCTTTTTTTAAAAAAGTAAAGCACTGGTTTTTCTTATCCTTGGTAAGACGCCCAAATGTAACCGGATGCTTTTTATTGCTTAAACATAACTAAATAGAGACGTAACATAAAAGCAAGCAGTTAAGATGTCTTAAGACTCTTGTTTGTTTAAGGTTAGGCAATGAAACCACTTATTTATGTTTAGGAAGATACTGTATAATGCTTTGGGTTATATTATGACCCTGATCGTATTTTGGGGGGTAGTTTATTGCCAGAATGATTGTTTATTTTGTGGGATCGTTTTGTTTTTCTCTCCAGGTTCATGTCCGATTGGTTCATGGCTGGTCTCTAAGTCTAGTGTGGATTAGTCCATCTCATGTGTGCTTGGATTCGAATTCTCCTGGCTCACCTCCCTGATAGAAACCGTCCATCTCCATCTTCTCTACCAGCAAACCTCATTTTACTGACAAGACAAGAGAGTCACACGTGTTCGACTTCTGCAACAAGCTTCTTTATCGAATTCTCCATGGGACTACTATCTCATGGCGTCTATTTCAAAGGGTTAAGAAATTTAACTGCTTCGTGGATTCAGAAACGGCCCTACCAGACCCTGACCATGTATCAAGTTGTAAGCGAGAATGGCAAAAATTGTGTGATGAGAGTGACAAAAGTAAGCCAAAACAAAAGTTGTGGGGCGGTTATCTAAACAATGAACCGAGGCTCTGTAAATCCATGTGGACCTGCAGATTCAGTGAGTAATCCCCAGCACAAACAAGCCCTTTAGTATTATTTTTCACACTGACTTTTGGGTCATTGTTACTGAAAAAAAAAAAAAAAAAAGGATGGCACTGTAAGGATGGATTTGAGCTCAGAACAGTGGGTTTTAAGCTATTGAGTTTTCCTTGAGGTGTTAACATAAAACAATCCCCCCAGTAACCGAACACAACGACAGCTTGTTCGAATAAATTCAGACTGAAATGTTGCCTTAAACTGGTTTCGCTCTTTTTAAACACAGCGAGTTTTAGTCGTGCAGACAGCTATTTGCAGGGAGAATGATAGATGATGAACCTTATTAGTCTGGACTTGTTTTATACATAACATCAGGCAGCTATTACCAAAGGATTGTAGGGATTAATGGGTACTCAAAAGGTACGCCATCAATCACCTGGTGTGATTTGAAGCTAATAAAGCAGAGACACATATATTTCTGCGTGTCGTCTGCGGCTCTGTGTTTTGACCTTGGGCGAATGCGAGAGCGACTGTAAGTGTGCCAGACACAAGGAGAGCGGAGAGTGTGACTTGAAGTTCAATACTGCACCCGGATCGTGTCTGATTATTGCCATGTGTGTGCGAACTAGCTGGGACTTTGTTTAAAGAAATCCAAGCTGAAAAGCTGAACCTCCTGAGCTGAATTAATCAAGGGGGGGAGGATGCAGCTCAACGGACATCAAAAGTGAAGTGGTTTTCAGAAAAAAGTCTCTTTTTTAGTCTGCTCTTATTCATTTTTCTGCTTCCTGCTAGAAAAGAAAAATCAACTGCCTCGTCTCCTCAACAACTGACGGGGATATGTAGTGTTTTATTCGTACCTCAGTGAGTGTCACTCACCAAGTCTAATCCTTTGTGTTCATTGGGTCTGCAAATGATATTCTCTTTCACAGTGTCTGCTTCATCCATTATGCATTCAATTCATACATAGTGTGTTAAAATACTAAGCAGTGGAGCCATTAAATCATTTTTTCCCCTTTATTGACTGATTATGAAAATGGAAGGTTATTTCAAAAAATTCTGATATCTTTCTTTGTTTGCATCTCTTGAAATTTAAATAGCAAAAACGGAACTTTAAAAGACTTTTTTATTTTTCATTTCAAAGCATTTGTCATTGCCAGTACCAGCCACGGCTGCATGGATTTTTTAAATTTTTTTTTTTTATTGCCCATCAGTCACATTTTGTTAAATTTGCAATAACACCAAAATAACTCATGTGAAAAGCAAATTAAAACACTTCTAGCAGCACTCACCCAAAACTTTGGCTTCCAGGTGCAAGCAGAGGTTTAACAGCAGCTGTGAGGCCAGAACCAGGGCCGTCCACACACCCATTTTGTCCTCAGATGTGCAGTTTCTCTGTAGAGACTCACAGTAGCACTGTCCCGTATGCCCGAGCTGGCTGTTGACTGTTTTTATGCGAGTGTGCGTCTCAAATGTGAATGTGAAGACGGGACGGTAGGAGTATTATTGAAGGAGGAGCAGGAGAACCAGAACCTGCTTTAAAAACCTTCGTCAGACGGCCCCATGCAGGGAAGGAGTGACCTGGGAAAACTCTTCACATTGGCTCGTACCGGCAGCCCCCAATTCCCACAGGCTCTTTCACGGTACATGACCGTCTCCCACTCCAGTCAAAGATCCCATGTTCGGCACCGAGTTCATGTTTCAAACCGAACTGAGCTCAGAATATTTTCTGACTCTTGGTGTCATGCTTGACGGGAAATTCAGAAAATGCGCTTCCCAATTTCAGCGGATTGTCTGAAAGTAAGGGAGGGTTCTTCTTCTTCTTTTTCCACTTTCCTCTCGGGGATCACATATAACACCTTTCCTAAATGCAGCCGTTTTTCCCTTCCATCCGTGTGCTGGAGCAGGAAATGAGCGCTTCAGCGCTCACGCCTTAACAAGCCATGTTAACCGGCCTCAGACAGGCGACTGGCTAACACGGCTGCCAGGTCGTCAGCATGTCTGGCACCACACAGCTTGCCACTTTTGGCATAGGTGTACAGGTTTGGGTCTTAATGATGTTAGTTTTTCACTTTATCCCTTCCTCTTGCATTTTACTTTCAAGCCACGCATGTCTAATGCCTTAAAACACAGGATCTCTATTAAAAAGGTTTAAATTCTTCATTCTGGCGCACCTCACTGTGCACAAGGCAATGCTCCTACAAAGAAGGATAAACACAGGTATCTATAGTAACGAACAGCTGCAAATGACTCATAGTTTCCATACATCAACCACCGTCGACAACCAGGTTAGTCTGAATAAAGCCGCTCTGATCTTTTGTTGTGTACTCGTGTGCACGCCATCCAAGACAAGGAGAGTTTTATCTGCTCTCTGATTGGTTTTCAACATGACCCTTTAAAAGCAGCAGTGTTCTGGATCAGAGAGCCCTCCCAGACCTCCATGCGTGCACAGCAGATCACATCAGTTTCCTGGAGGACCCTGGCTGACTCACATCACTGTGTGGTTGATGAGGTCAGACAGTGAACACTGCAGCTGGGTATCAGATAAAACTAAACCTCAAGTGTAGCTGACACCGTCTCCCGACTATTTTTATTCATGACACTGATACCACTCAATTTTGAGACTCTCGGCTTATAAGTCCATCTTGTGCGGTTACAACAGTCACTAAAGCTTATGTCATCTTTTCTACCTAATAACAATAAAATGCATTATGTTATGTAGTGACAGTGAGGTGGGTTTAATTTTTTTTTATACAGTAAGACATTTAAGAATTTACAAAGTCTTTTAGCCAAAAGAAGAAAATAAGACATTTGTCTTTTCTTATTGTAAGTCAAATGTTATTTTTATTTCTCCTCAGGCTAAGTATTTTAGGATCACAAGTCAGCCTTATCAGGAATGTTTGTAAATCTTGAAGGTATATTTACCTGTAAACTATCCATTCATAGCACACACAGCTATGCTGCTTGTTTTCATTTGTTCAGATTTAAATAATCTTGTTATGTCCAACTGCTTATCAAAATGTGGTTTTGGATCAGATGTGTGCTAGTGCAGATGCTTTAGTTCCTTTTCTGTCAGATCCATCCATCCATCCATCCATCACCGTCCTTCCACTTAACCACGTTTGGGTTGGAAGGGAAGCAGCCTTAGCAAAGAAGCTCAGACCTCCTTCTCCTTCTACCTCCATCAGCTATGCCAGGAAATAGCAAGGATGTTCTCGGGCCAGCAGAGAGATCTTCTGGATCTACTTTGGGGTCTCCGTCCAGGGAATTGTCCAGGAGCTATGTTAACTGGATTCCTGAACCTAAGCTGCTTGATCTTCTTGATGTGGTGGAGCAGGGACTCTACTTCCTGGTCGACTGAATTTCTCATCCTTCGCCTTAGGGAGAGAATCCAGCCGTTCTATGGAGGAAGCTTATTTCCTTTTTGTTTGTCTGAGGTCTTTTTTTTTCGGTCACTGCCCACACCTTATTCAAATGCAGGAATCATCATCAGCTTATCATCAAGATCAGTTCGTTAATGACACCCATGAGGAAGACCCTAAGATAAATAGCTCCATTTGAGGCAGCACATCACTCCAAACCCAGTGATAGCATCCCATCGCTTTTTGAGAGGGAACCATGGCTTCAGATTTGAAGATGTTGATTCTCATCCCCTCTTGTTTGTCTACAGACTGGACCAGTGAGAACTCCATAATGCCAATGGGACCATATTCATGAGCAAAAAGCAGAGATGAAGTCCTACAGCCACCATGCGGTGCCCCTTCCAGTTTAGGTGGTCCTAGATGAATTTCAAAACATCATTTCTTGCAGTTTCACAACACAAAACCACAATGGTAAAAGTCAGCATTTTTTACAGTATTATTATTTTTCCTATAGCAGAGTGGAGATTTTTTTGTTTATGTTTTTGAAAAGACAAAGTTGTTGTAAACCTACCGTTGGACAACCACGTCAGGAACAAGGATTATAGTGTCCAACGCCTACACAACAACCTAAGAGACCCAAGTAGATCATTTGGTGTTCAAAGGAACTAATTTGACGAAAGAAAAATCTTTATACTTTGAAACGTACTCTCTGACACAAATAAGCTTTGACAAAGACGTGGTGTTTAGGAAGATGGCAATCAGACACAAATAGCATCATGCTGCTCAAAGGATTAACATAAATATATAGTTTTCTCACCAATGACATCACCGGCTATGCTTCAGCACAACTAAAAATAATTTGCTTGTTTAGACTACTTCAAAGAATTTATATTACTCTATTAAAGAAAACAATAATTGCATTCACCAGAGAAAGAAGTCCTTACATAAGTTCCCTTATGTTTGAGGAAAGGACACAGACTTTTACAGTCACAGCTGGAGTTGACTATAAGTCACCTTGCTCCTGTGTAGAGCGCTTAAGTGCTCATTACACTGTAGGACGCGATACCTGACAAGGTCTGCATTGTTTAACCTGATGAAGTTACTAAACGGTAGCCAGTCAGCACCTAAGAAGGTTCTGATCCTGCACATCATTAAATCTGGAGCATCTATCAAATCTTACCCCAGTCCGGGCGAGGGGACTTGCCCCAGACCTGAAATTACAGCTTTAAATAACCTGAATTTCTTGGTATTAGGTTGTAACTCTGAACCGGAGGCAGAGACTGCATAAACGGATCCACATCCTGGAGCATATATAGCCTGCAAAAATCTTGAGCCAAATTGGTATGTCATGGTGGATGAAGAAGCAGTCGAGTTTCCTGGAATCATCTAACGTAGCGTTGATGGGATGAATACAAATTATGCATCAAATGTTATGGGTCCAAAATTAATCAGAAAATTTATTCCGGGCATATGTAAAACAGTTTTTTTTTAATGAAATGAGGCAAATGAGTTTTTTTTTTTTTTTTTGTCCTTGGTTTTTACATATTCACACATAAGATGGTGCAAACATATCTGAGCTGAATTTGATTCTAACAACTCAACGGGAAAAAAAACTTGCAGGGCACACTTGAAAATAACAGGAAAGAGATGAAACCATTGCTCTATTATGTCAATTCCCCTTACCTTACCACTTTTCCTCATCTTTGCCAAAAAGTGCTCTGTAAAATCATTCATGACAGTCTCAGTTGTGGACACTGTAACATAAACCTGGGCTTCCTAGAAAAGCATAACTATTATTCTGGAGGATTGATGATAGGTGAGCAGACCTATTCTCAGATTAACCTCAGTGGAGTGAGAGAACATATCATCTCTAAACCAACAAATGTGGTTTCAGTGACTCAATAAATTACTGAGTATTATGCAAGGGTACTTAATAGAAGCCCCCGCAAAGCCACCTTCTGCTTGATGGCTTTGCCATGTGTAAACTATGAGTTCAATTTCAGACCCTTTCAGACTATACAGCTGCTGTTTTTAGTCACTCATGCCGTCTGCATGAGATCACTCATTCATTCTACCTCAGTGAACGTCTCACCTACACATCTCACCGTAGACATACCCTGCTGTAAATCATCACCATGGTCGCTTGAGACCAAGTCGCTCATGCAGCAGGGGAATATCTCGATTTTTTTAACACTTCCAAACAATCTTTTCCCACTTTTCTTCTTTTGCTCACTTTTATTTTTTATTCTTAGCTGTGCTTGTAGCAGTCCTGGAGGAAAGACTACAACCTCTTTGGCCTCAACAGCTAATGGATGACTGGCCATGACTTCCCCAGAGAATGAATCCTGCTGACTTTTCCTCCTCTGCTTCCATTAAGCTTTGTGTAAAAGTTCTTGACATCTATTGAAAGGACTGCTGTTAAATTTGGTACAGATGTCCATGTTCTCTTCGGGACACAGTTTCCATAGCTGTGGTGGTGAAAGATCTGCACAAAAAAATGGTACATTTTCATTTCTAGTTTATAAAAAGTTTTAGCCTGTACTTTCTGAGGAGCATTAGGCAGCAAATGTTCTTCACTTCGGTGGTCTTCAAACACACCAAGGGACAAACCAAAATCCAAAAGTACACTTTAAATTAAAAGAATATTAGATTTTGACATTTTCAACCCGAACTCAGTCAATTCTTTAAACAAACACATCAGAACATTATCACTTTATAATAATATAGTTCAAAATCCTTCAGATGGTTTATTGATTATTAGGGTGAATGGTATCCCTGTCACTGATAAGGTCTGCATGTTTTACCTGGAGTTGCACTATGTAGCCTTGTGGTCCAGCTCAGACCATTCTTGTGGAAATAAGTATCATGTTATGGAAACATGTGCTGACACACTAATATCAACATCTCTGTTAGCCAGGCAATAGCCAGCTCAATCTACTTTGTATGTAGACTGCAACAAAGTGCCCAAGACACCCGTGAATTGTGCTGTCATGAAGCATAGACTGTAAACAAAACAATAAGAACAACAACAACAACAATGGATGATGTTTTAGGTCATGTGACCTGGTTTCTGAAGGGCAAATTTGAAGCTCCTTTTTCTTTGTACGGGATCCAGCCATGTTGCTCTGGAATAAAGCATATTTTAATCATAGTTAGCTTTGGCTATCAGCTCCTTCAGCAGATCACCGTCAAAATATCTCCAGAGCCGCCAGTGTACTTACAGCAGACCATTTAAACATGTTCTGGACGGTGAAATCAAAAATTACTGTTACCGATCTCTAGTTGACCCTGGGTTAGTACAAAGAAGTGGTTGCTTTGCTAAGCCCAGTAGCATGATGATTGCAGCTGAGGAAGTGATAATGGCTAGCCATTGGTTGAGCTGATTGTCAATCAATCAAAAAAAATTACCTCCTCAGAGTTGAGTCAAGTGACTGAGACCAAAACTTTTTAAAAACTTTTTTTTAATGGCTGCAAATAGGTTTATTTCTGCTCTAAAGTTGGACATTTTTACATAGGAGTTAATGGTACCAGCCCCTAGTGGCCATTTGAGGAACTGCAATGAATCATAGTTCAGTCTGGAACTCAACCCTGAAGTTAAATGGTTTACACTTGAAGTGAACTGCACTCTCTTTAACTTCCTGAATTGCTTAGCTGTACTTATTTGAATGCTGGCTTAGCTGCATGTACTTTGTGGTCTACTATGTTCCTATTGCTAAAAATAATTAAAAAAATAAAGCAAATAAGATGAGCACAGAGGAAACGAGGAAGAGGAAATCTTGGATCAGTTTTAACCTTTTGATGGGATGTAAAATAACTGAATGATGAAGGCTAAAGTGTAGACATTGTTTTTACATTACATTTCATTTAGTGGGTTTTAGGGGACTGACTCGCTTTTAGAGCGAGTCTCCAGCGGTCATCCGAGGAACTGCATCTTTTCTTAGTTCCTCATAGGCTTCAGTCCAGAAGTTGAATTGTTGGTGCTTGATTTTAACCCCTCTGAAAAAGTGCACACTGCTTTTGGTCTGCCAAAATTCATGGAAAAAGAGACAAGGACAGCCTACATATGGCACACTCGTGTCATGTGAGTATAGTCCCTCAAAAGCCGTTGGCTATGAGCAGACTCTGCAGTTAAAACATGCACATCTGTGAGGAACAGGAGCTTCCACAGATATTTATCCATCCAGGAAGCTGTCCCTGATGAAGCACACATTCCTAGATTCTTGAACTTTTGTCCAAAACGTGACAGTTAAATCCCTTTTAACTCATGTATCCACAAGTAAAGGACCTTTTTTTGTGGGGGATTTCAAGACAAAACACCCCTTTGTGATATGGAGCTACTTGTTTACACAGTTCAAACAGCACTGCTTCATGCTCCATTGAGTCTTTTTCCAGGTGCTCTCATTAATCTTTCAAATACTCCTGGCACATTGAGATCAAGCATGTCTGGGCTAGAAGAGGTCCGCCATGCAGCGGTAAACAGCACAGAGTGGGAGAACACAGTGGGTCATTTGTTCAGACACAGGGCAGTTCATGACTGTGCCACACTCACCCTGCATGACTGAGTCACGGGTGGAAGAGGGAGAAGCGTACTCAAGACGGCACGTGGAAGCAATTACTGCTCCTTCCTGGTGTGTAATCTGGTGCAGCAGATACAAGTTGGCAAAGGACAAGCGTGATGACAGGAAGAACAAAACAATGCGAATATGAAATAATTTTTTCGGCTTCCATGGCCCGGCCGGAAATGAGACTGATGACTCAAATTGCTGCCGTGTTCTTGAGAGTTGGGAGAGCATGAAGAAAAGCGGCATGATTTGTTTGTAAAAATTACCTGCAGGGTATCTGATGAGCTCACTGGATTTCAGATTCATCTGACGAGGGGCAATGAGCTCCCTCCACAAACACCGAGTCTGCATTTACTGGAGATTAATGTGTTTATTTTATAAGAGTGAAACTATTTACGCCCACACAATGCAAGATAAAAAGGTTTTCATGCTTGTGGGAGAGTGTGCTGGTTTGGTAATCTGTATGCGATCACATGCCTGATTTTCGAGTAGGAGTCCGTCACGCTGTTATGTAGAATTATAACCTACAATTCCTCATAATAAGAGGTTCAGGAGGGGGATGTGGGCCACTGCCACATGTGGTAAAGTGGAGTTTCTTGAGAAAGGGGGATCAAATTAGTGACCATGTTTAAACGTTAACTCACAGACACCGCGCCAGTCCGGCTAAATTCTTTTTTTACATCCAAACTCCTTGAAACTGAACTCGCTATTTCCTGTCTAGCCGTATATAAGCGGGAAGATAATGCATTTCCCAGAGAGACAGATGTGCAATCTCTAAAGTGCAGTGCAGGAAATGAATAGATTTCTTTCACATTCTGTCACGGCTTCGGCCTCCATTACCATCAAGAACAGAGTTTGAATTTGGTTTCGTGACTCCAGATCGCTCAGCCTCCCATTCATCGCCTCATTCCACAGGTATCTCAAAGTTTACTTCTAGCGCTGGTAGAAAGTCACAGATGGTGTTTGAGCGTAGCGTAGTAATTGTCCCTTCGCTCAGGCATTATATTACAGATCTTAACATGGTCCCCTGCTGCGAAGGAGCCCCAAAGCGTCACAACAGCAGTGGATGTAACTGCGAGACCCGTGATGATTTACAACCACCTGACCCACCTGTGGCTGCCTTTTAGGATCAAAGCCAAGCATAAGCAATTTCTGGGTAAACGAAGCAGAGACAAACTAATCACGAAAGTGACATCCTGAGGATTTGTTTAGAGATTTCTTTTTAGAGCAGGTTTTGTGTAAATTTAGTTACATCCACATCCAGGGTTTATTTCAACTTTGCTATTTTGTTGTAATGCATAAATATAAATGATAGAAACTGCAGTTTTAACCTGATAACCCTAGAAGACAAAAGTACCTGTGGTCTCTACATTCCTCTGCTTGCTGTAATGATAGCCTGGCAGCAAATGATCACAAAGAAGTGTGAAAACTTCCACGGACACTGTCGGCTTGTCCTCTGTGCTTTTTAATTTGGAACAAAGTCTTTGCAAGCTGTCACTAAAGCAGTGGACTTAAAAAATGTAATGATCTAAACAATGATGCCTACTTTAATGGGATAACACCTTCCTGTTGGATGCCTCCATTTGCAATTTTTGACTAAGTACCCAGATGCCCAGCCTTCCCAAGATCTGCTGCGCAGGTGATAAACACGCGTTCTCATTTTTAGTGGAAAATGGATCATTAAGATATGAGCAAGTGACATCCACCTAACGTCTGGGTCCCACTTCCCATGTGGAAGTGGGATTTGTTGCAGTTCCTCGACTGACCACTGGAGGCTGGCTGCAAAAGTGAGTTAATCTCTGTTAACTCCCATGTTAAAGTGTCCAACTTTAGAGCAGAAATAAACATAATTATAGCCTGGTTCAAAAAACCGTTTTGATCTCAGTCTTTTGATTTCACATCCAATTTGAATTTTTTTGTACCACACCAAGAGAGTTTATATAAACCAATACATTTATTTCTAATATGATTAATTGACAGTCGGCTCAGCCAGTGGCTAGCCATTATCACCTTTTCATCCGTAATGCTACAAAACTTACCAAAGCAGTCAGGAGTTTGTACTAACCCTGTGTTAACTAAAGACAGCGGTAATTTTTGATTGCAACATCTGGATGCAGCTAAGGATTGGGTGAAGGAGCTGGTAGCCATGGCTAACTTTAATTGACATACAGTGGGCGTGTGCTGGTTCGCTTCCTGGCAACATGGCTGAACGCAGTACCAGGTAAAAAAGGCTTCAAACCACTCTTCAGAAACCTACGGGTCACATGACCAATGCTTGTTTTTACAGTATATACATATGAGTGATTCATCACCTCTAATGGACACCTGTCGTGACAACAGTCACACATGAGCATTGTGTCAACACCTGATGGTGGGTGTGTCTGTTGTTAATGCCTTCACCATACCAGTGAACAAGGAATATAGTTTCTTCCTTCAAGGTGAATGTCAAGGACTTTGGTTGTCTATTTTTTCTTTAGGATTGTTTGTTCCTGTGCCTGGTTGAACGAAGACACAGGTGATGACCTAATTACACTGTACCTTCACCTGTGCCTGATTCTGGATCAGTCTTTTCAGTGTTGTCAAATGCACAGTAATTGTTATATTTGTACAATAATTATGACTTTTGTACGATCAATAGTCAGAAGTGTATGATAATGTCATAATCCCTTTAAAAAATGCAAATATTAATTCATGATTGTTATTTAGTATTATTCTGATTTGAATCAGATTCAGCAAATTCAGTTGTTCGTAACTGATCTGATGTTTTTGTAGTGTATGATAATTTTATGTGAAACATGATAGTTTCTGGCTCTTATCTGTACGATAATGGTTTTGGGTGTTTGGGAACGCTGAATGTTTTCTCCTCTCATCAACAGTTTGTTTGTTCACATCTGGTGTTGGCCAAATGGTTCAGGATCATGGCATATTCTCGTGTAAAAATTGTTTCCTTTTGTTTTTTCCACCTTCCAGAGAAACTACAACTGAAAAGATTTGTGTTTTTAAGTGAAACTGTCATTCATGAGAAAGGTCTCTCTGCACCACCACCACCACCTCTCCCGCCAACTTCCTCCAAGCATTCATACATCACCCCCACAACTTACCCGTCTGTAAGTTCCAGTAAAGGAACTATGTCTTTACTGGAAACCACACTCCTCTTTTCTCTGAGACCCTGAGGAACCTCCAGAGATTTTCTTAAGTCCCTGCAGCATTCAGCCACTTATTTGTAAATAAAACCACTCACCCTTTTTACTTACCTGTCCTCCTCGGCTCCTTGTTGATCTTGCGGTAAGCAAATCAAGGTGTTTGTCAGGTTCGACGCAGCTTTGAGACAGCACTTCTGTGATGATGGATGGCAGTTTTACTATGAAAGTGGTGGTTATCAGTGCTTCGCATGGGTGACGTGCTACCCATCGCTTCTCTGTGTTTACCAGGAATGCAGGTCAGGGTGGGCAGCTTGAGCTAGAGCTCTGCTTGGTTGATTATTGAGAAAGTCGAGCTGCTGATTACCAAGCAGCACTGAAAACTGGCAGATTGATCCACTATCTCTGCAACTGTATCTCTGGGCTTTATTTCTTTTCTTTTTTTTTTCTAGGCTTTGTTTCTGAGGTGTTGGTCGTGCTATGACCACAATTACCGGAGGGGTGATTGCAAAATAATAATTAGTTTCTCCTCCTGTTTGGTCGATGTATGATTTGTTCAGCTAGGACCGATGATGCATCGCTGCACTTTGACTAACACTTATGATAAAAAGTTTGAACTTTTCTTAACTTCTCATTCGAGCAACACTTCTAAAGTGACCCAGTGCACCAACAATTCAACTCTGCAACGCGTGATATCACCTCATTCAAAGGCAGTGGACAGTAACGCTGTTGAGACCTTCAGTGTGTGTGCTGACTTTTATTTAAATCAACCGATTAGGCTTCAGAGCCTTGAAGTAGGCATGAACTAACTAACTAAATAAATAAATCTTCAAGTTCATATTTTGCTTCACTGAGAAGCTGGTTGTTTCTACTCTTTTTAAAAATTTTGATCAGATGTTTCAGTTAAATTGTGGACATAAACTGAGTCAAAAAAACAGGCTCACCCACTCAAGGTTGTTTTCCTACAAATACACTATGAATGCCTTTAAAAGTATGTTTTATTAATTTCTGACAGATAATACTGACAGCAAACCTGTCCGTCCCTTTTTCTCCAATTGTAACATCCCAAAGATCTGCTGGAATCTATCCTAGCTGTATTGACGGCAATTATAATCAACAAATGGATTAAGTTGTTTTGTATACAAACATATCTGGATATTAAAAAGCTTTTAACCTTCAGCAAAATTCAGACAGTGAAGAATAACCTTCAACATTAAAAACATTTTTAATCTGCTACATTAAAGTGGTGGTTGCATTATTGAATCAATAATTAGAGCTCAAAAGGATAATGCTTGTTATTCTGCAATGCACAAATCTGCATACAAATGGGTATTTTACTTGGTGCTTTTACAAAAAAAAGAAAAAAAAAGCTTGAGTGTAGGACTATTAATTATATGAAGTTAGTTTTACTCTGTGCTAGAAATGGCAGACTTTTAATCTGTCTGGATAATCACAAGACACTCTCACTCAACATGTTTTATCTATTGCAACTTTAAAAGATTATTAATAGCTAAATGGTGACTACCAACTGTTTAATCAGTGGTCATAACTAAATTAAGTTGCCAGCTTCTTATTACTATGAACAGTAAGAAGCTCATTAAAGCAGGAAATCTTTATGCTCATGGTGGCTGAAAAGAAAATCCTTGTATCTGAGAATAAAAAAAGGAATTACCAAAGTTGGAGAAACCAGAGCGGTATTTGGAATGATGTCAAGCAGTACACATTGTTTCAATATAAATAAGATATACTAGGTTAGCACTGTTGCATCACAGCACGAAGGATCCTGGTTCGACTGCCAGGAGTCTTTCGGTGTGGAGTTTGTTCTTCCTGTGTTTGATGGGTTTTCTCTGGGTACTCCAGCTTCCTCCCACAGTCCAAAAACATGTACGTTAGGTTGATTGAGAATTATAAATTACCTGTAGGTGTGAGCATGAATGGTTGTTTGTCTCAATATGTGGCCCTGTAATGGACTGGCAACCTGTCCAGGTGTACCCCTGCCTATCACCTGTACTGAGCTGGGATAGGTGCCAGCAGACCCCCATGACCCTGTACAGGAACCATCTGGTATAGAAAATGGATGGATGGATAATTTATAATAATGAAATCTACAGGATAGAAATGCAACTTTGAATTCAATCCAGATTCCTTCACATTGGAAAAAGAATGGTTTAACCTTGGAGAAGAAACTCTCGGGTTGAGATGCTCCGTTTGCAATTATCTTTGTCGATTCCAATTCTTGATTTTCTTAAAGGTCTGACCTGCAGATAACGATTTTGACTGAATCCGATTTTATTCATCGACCCATAAACAACCCTATACATAAGCTTAATCAATAATTTAAAAAAATATTGCAAACAGGCTCTGTGTTCTACTGGTTTTGTTTTTAAGTCTCTTAACCTTTTAGCTTTATAACATTGGGGGTCCTCAGCAGGATGATGCTTTTTTTGAGTGTTGGATTAAGTTTATTACCCCTGATATTTTGATTTTTAACTTTATCAGTATGCTAAGCCTTTACAGTTACTGTCCCCTGTCCCTACCAAATAAATAAATGAAATAATAAAATCAAGGCTGTGTATGCGATAGATCTACTAAATTAAAAATATCCACCAATATTGGCTTATACTGGTTAACAAAAAGTTTAATTCCCATCACTAACCTAATGATTGGTGCATCTCTACCCCCTATGTTAAATATTGTTCCCACTGTGTCTTAAGCACAAAAATAACAAACCTCAAACAATGTCAAAATGTAAGCTCGTGATTTGCCATATCTAGTTTTGTGCACGCGAGTATGTTACGTGTGGTGGTCTGAATGGAAAACAGGTGTGTTTGTGCTTGAAGTTGCGTTGTCAGCTTGGAGCGTCTAGAAGAAGCTTTACGAGCTCAGCAGGACCCCTCACATCAAACACTCTGCTTATAGCGAATAAACGCGTTGGGCTCGGTCGGGCTGGACAACAAATGGGGACGTTTACGTCCTAGGCAGCCAGCAAAACTTCAGTGTGCTTCTTGTGGCCTCCGTTCAGACACAGAGCCAAGTATTTTCATGAGATGTTAGGAGGAAACAAGTTTTTGGTTTACGGGAAAGCAATAACATGTCAAATCCATGACGGGTTAAAGCAGCAGCGTTTTTTGGGGGGGTAGAAAAGAGGGTCTAATGCGAGGTAAGGAATGACCAAAGCAGATGGGGAGAGAGGCAGTGGTGTGATGTCACAGCATTTCTGCACGAGTTTGGTTAGACGAGACTAGGAGTCATTACTGGTGGAATCTGAGCATAAACACATCCAGCGCCATAAACACCGAAGGGTTTGTCAGAACCAGCCAACAGACTCATTTGCTGTGATTTACCTCAGATGGAAACAAGAATAAAGTTTAAACAGATGCTATAGTTCATTTACAAGTTGTTAAAAACAATGGGTTGTAAAAGCGTTTCACTTTTTGTTGGGCATTCCTGCCTGGTAATAATCTCCAGTCTACCAAGTCCACAAACTAAAAATACACATTGTACCAGAGCCAGAGCTTACTTCAGCAAATCTTTGTGCCTTGTTGGCTGAAAAAGGCTTCAGTTCACCTGTATTTATTAAAAGAGATTAATATGTATGCAACAAATCCTGCAGAGATGGTGTAAAGGGGGAAAAAATGGAAAAATTAAGACCAGAGAGACACATCAAGATTTTGAGGAGTGAAATTTACTGGGATCATGACTGCCTTTGTCGAAGGTCAAATATTTAATTAGTTTGTGGGACAAAAAGCACAATCAGAACCATTCCTATGTTCACTCAGCCAACTAAAAGTTTCTATGTTAGATTCACCATCAGGGTGCACAAAAACCCGAGGGCCATTTTTAGCAGCTCGGACTTACGTACTCATTACTTTTGACAAATGACAGACACCCTGCTTTTTCAGAGGTTGGGAGAACGGCTACCACACATCGCCTATCTCATTTTGTCGGAACAATCTGTTCCCAACAAAACCATTTCCATCTCTCCTTATCAAAGAGGTTTTTTGTTCTCTTGCAACTGGGCGATCTCTTCCCTCCAATTATGCTTTAGCTGCTTGAGATCAGCGTTACCCGGCAAGAGAGTAATAGTGACGTCAGTCTGACTCACTGGTCAACATCCATCCGCTCCCTAGGCCCTACGACATGTACATAGTCACAAAAAAAAAAAAAAACAGCTGACATAAAAGACAGATTACTGCTGGATAGACAGATGAACAAAGAGACAGAGGTACAGGTGGGCAGGGTCCTATGTTTGCCCCAGGACAAAGAAAAAAAGGGGGCAAACTAATGCAGGAGAGAGGGCAGACGGTGACCTTCTTGTAAAGACGGTTAGCAAACAGGAGCGCTGGACAACAGCCAATGTCACAGTGTGCTGGTTGTAGACGCAGCCAATCGCTTTCCTATGTAGATCCTGAAAAGAGAAAAGAAAAAGCAGAAATTCAGCCAAGTCTCACAAGAAACCATGTAACACATCACAAAATATGGTAATGCCACATATTTTGGTGGCTTTCCAGCGTCTCTGCAGGCAGACCCCCACCACGTGCTTTTCAATTCCTAATCCTAACCACCTGTGATAAGAGCAAAGTATTCAAGTGAAAGGATTGTGGATCTTGCCAACAGTATCAAACTGTCATAGAGCAGGTCATGGACATAGAGAGAGGTCACCAGTGACTATAGACATGTAGCGAGGACATTATGGATGACACTTGTATGATTTAGGTTGTGTTCTGATCCAGGGGATGAATACTTCAAATGTGCATCTGAAGACCAACTGCATCACTGTGATGTGACATATTGTAGCTTGTCTCATATCAAAGACTTCTCAGAATGTGGTTTTACAGTTCACATCCTTTTCCTGATCTGAAAATCAGGATGATCCTTTGTAGTTTGCATATCCCAAGATTTATCACGTAGCTGGTAGGTAGAGGAGATGGTGACTCCATGGTGGTCCTCTTTCAGCCTGAGCTAAATCAAACACTGCTATTGGCTGGTGGTGGTGACTACAGTTTGCCAGTGGAAAGGAAGTTCAAGTGGTCTTCATAATAACTGTTGTTTGTAAAGTGATGGTTTTATTTTTTCTTAAGGTTTGTGTTGTTAGGTTAACATGGTGGATGGACTGTTAACTCATAACAAACCTCATGGCTTGAACCTGATTGTGAGCTATTGTCCTACAGAAATATTTTGTAGAAAAGAAACAAACATAAATGTTAAATTTGCAACGTTATACTATATATATATATATATATATATATATATATATATATATATATATATATATACACACACACACGTAAAACATCACACTAGTGAAGCAACATGGTTACTTTCCACCTGATTCTGACTTAATTAGCTTTTAATCATTAATAAAATTATTAAATTAAATTAAAATAAAAGTCTGAATTAGTTCAAATCTGACTATGATATTACAAAATTACCAATAAAACAAGATAAATTTCCATAAACTTGCAGAATAAATGGACTCTTATGATTTATGGACTCAGCCACTTTTGTGATCAGACCAGCTGCAGGAAATACATAATACATGAGTGTTTGTGCAATTTTGAACCTGGATGAAATCCCCCCGATAGGAGCGGGACCACTGGTGGCATGACTTTATGCTGATTGGACAATAACACACAGAGGGTAGCTCAAACTGTCAAACCTGTCACGATGGCTGTAGCAGAGCATTAAAATTAATACTTCTCTTAGTGGTAGTCCGTCGCCCAATCACCTTTATGAACAAACCACCTGTGCTTGTTTTACACGTAAAATCTGATTCTACTCAAACGAAAGAAAGGCTGTCAATTTTTTCTCAAAAGATTTTAGATCATTTTAGTCAGTCCAAAATAGTTGCCAAGCTCAGCACATATCTTAAGGTGATGTAGGACACTTGTGTCCACGTTGTCTTCATAGACTGACCACAAACATGTCGTGGGAGAAGTTCAGGAACCACCTACTAAACTAACATCATTAGCTTTTGACCGCAACAAAGCTCTCTGTCCTTCTATTTATTCTTTGTGTTATGCCTCATTATTTTCATTGTTGTCTTTGGCAATTAAAAACGATACTGCATTTTTTTTTTTTATTTTGTTGTTGTCAAGGGGAAAGTGTCTACATGTTTATGTGCATACAGAACAGGAAGGTCAGATCTAATTACCCAAGAGGCTTGTGGGTAAATGATTTAATGCCAGATGTGAACACATGTACTAACAGCTGACTACTTGTAATCAGATTTCTCACGATGTGTTTTAATACATTTAATACAATCATTTAATACATTTAATTAAGTTGACTCAATGTTGATTAGATATTCTGTGAGCAGATGTTTTTCAGCCGTCTCAATGTCTGAGTCGTCACTTCTCATTCATTGTTACTATCTTATACAAGCACCCAGTGAGCATATACAAACAGCAAACAGAAAAACAGCAACATCTCAGCTGATCCAGATTTGTTTATCTTCCAGCCCCCCTTTTTGCTTTGTCATTAACTTCATTTATTCACTGGAAAATATTAAAAGTGCTGCACTACTGCCACCAAGTGGTATGGAGGGCTAGGTTGCCAAGTCACTGGATCTTACTGGGTCCATCACTCTAACAGAGGAGGCGGGTGACCCTCTTACAGGGTTTTCTCCAAATCCCCTTTGATGGAAACCCACCTATAGCAAATAGCAGTTTTATGTCATAATAAAAGTTGAAAAAATTGTCTCATGGAACTTTAAATGAGAGCTCTGCCAAGTCCAACCAAATTCTTAGTGTGATAGATAATTTGCTTTGTTTGCCCATCCTGTCTGTCCACTACTTGCAGCGACCCTGCTGGCACCTGGAGAGGCCAGATGACACCATCTGCCACTTTTACAACCTTCGTCACAACTGCCAAGATGTTAATTTAATCGTCAGTGGTAATCAGAGTTTATTGCTTCACAAAATGGCATATAACACCATTAGGGGCATTAAGGAATGTCTTTAAACATCACAAATTATAATTTCAAAAGAAAAATCATGCTTTTGTGCTGGATGATAGCGACGAATGCCACAGTACAATAATCTAAATTGTAAAGTTGTTGTTCTACATGAGTGAAAACAAGTTTTTTTATTTGTTTCATTTGTGACAGCCCATATATTTACTTTGACGATCTATTTCAGAAATTGCAGCGAGATACGGTTAAACAGACACAATAGATAAAAGTCACCAGCCCATAAGTGTTTTCTTTAGATTATTAACATATAAATGAAAAAACAGACAGGAAGGGTGACAGTGATGTTTTGTACACTTGTCTCACCCGACTCCAAGCGTGAGCAGGTGTGAAACCAGCAGCGAGGGAACAAGAATGAGGAGAACATCGGAGGAGAAGATCCCTCTCTTCATCACCTCCGTCTTTCTAACGCTGAGGGAGCTCGGCTGCTTCGGGTGCTGAAAAACAAACTCTCTGCAAAAGGGAAAAGTAAAGAGTCAGAGATAAAAGATGCTCAAGGATGGAAGATAGAGAAAAACGGACCAATATAATGAGATTGTGAGAGAGAGAGAAAGGACTGAGAGCGGAGGAAGATACTGACAGTCTGAGAGCCGTTATCTGTAAAAGAGACTTATTTTAGTGCAGGAGATGAAACTCAAAGTGTGGTTTTGCACACACAAATGAGGGTGATTGATGTTCTTCAAAGGTATAATCTATAAAGAAAACTATAAACATGATGTGCTGTTGAAACTGGACCCAGTAAACACACAAGTTAATGTGAACTTTAAGTGTTTTTTCATGTTATATAAAGCTAATATTTCAACTATATGGTCATTTGCAACTTTTCTTTTTTAGAAAATATGAATAAATCACTTTGAGAGCGAGGTTTTCAGGTCAAAGCCACCAATCTCTCTCTCTGCAAAGGGAAACCAGAAGTTAGTTTCCACCTATTGTCGAACCTTTTTATAAAAACGTGAGTTAAGATATTTTAATTAAACAAAATGTTAATTAACATCCTTTGTTAACAGGAAGTGGTTACAGAGTTGGGCGTGGAGGACCCAGGTTTAATCCCCCGGGTTAACAGAGGTTAGCCACTGTGGGCCCCTGAGCAAGGCCTTTAACCCCTAATTACTCCCCGGGTGCTGCAGCAGCTGCCCACTGCTCCTAGTGGAACCAGTGATGGGTTAAAAGCAGAGGATGCAATTTCTCCACTGTGGGACTAATAAGGGTTTATATTTTTAAAAAAAATCCCTGTGACCCAGTAGATGGATTCAGCGGGTATAGAAAATGGACGGATGGATGGATTAAAATATATATATATATTTCTGATGTTTATGCAGTGCTAACCTGTTTACCTCTTTGGCAGTATGTGGAAAAAGAAATTACAGTAAACAAACAAAACTCTTACTTTGGAGGCATGTTTTCAGGTCTGCTGGACCAGTCCCACACCCACTCTGTGTCCACTCTCCGCTCAGCTTCCTCCTGCAGCATAAAACGAGAGGTAAACAAGAAAACAGCTCATCTGCTTCTGTTCTGGATGTCAGAGCATCAGAATGTTTTTTTTTCTAACCCACAACTAAACAAACAAAGAGTCTCTTATATAAATGCAAAAAAAAATAAAAAATCCCTGATATTGATAGCTGATCTTTTGCAGGTTACTGAAATTAATGAAAATGAACATTTCATGTTTTGGTTGATGATCATCAAAGTCCAAATAACAAAGGATCTTCGTCTTAGTTGAGACAGTAAAAACTGGTCACGAGTCTTTAGGTTCAGTCTCTCCCACCTAATGAACAGCCTGTATAAGTGAGGCAGCGCTCATAGATCCTGCCCACTTTGTGCTCACCACAGCGCTGCTTCATTTAGCAACTTTAGCTCTGCAGTTTGTCTCCCCCGCCTGTCCTGCCTCCTCCTGAATTAGTTGTTTGTTTTTCATTAAAACTGTTCGCGTTTGAATAAAAGAGAAGGGAAGGATAAATCTCAGAAATCTGACGAGTCAGGGACCTCAGATTGTTTCAGGGTACGTGCAGAATTCTCATGTTGTTTCTGTTGGTTTTCATGACTTTTTTTTATTTATATAACTTCTGATTTTTGTTGTTTCACTGTTCTGATTTCAGGGATTACGCTTGATCGTTCTTGTGTTTTGGAAGGATTTTTGGTTCTCTTTGTTAGGCCTTTTCTGTGTTCAGTTATTTCCCTCTCTGTCTGCCTCGTCCCTGGATGTTGTCATTCGTAGCTCATTGTCTTCCCCGACTGTCTCCCGTGCTCTTGTCTCCTGCCTTTTGTCCTGCTTTCCCTCCCCTGCTGGTCCATTCTCATTCTGACTGTTGGGCCTTGTCATTTTTCTCCATTGTGTTGTTTTTTTTTCTCATTCCCCACCCGTTAGTATTTTGGATTTTTGCTCTTATGGAATACCCGACTTCGGCAGTGATTTTTGTGTAGTTTTTGCTTAATTAAATACTTTTTTTTGCATCATTCCTGTCTTCTGTCTCCTACGTTTGGATCCCACTACTGCAATCCTGAGAATATCTGCTATCAAAAATGTCTTTTAAGTTATATTGCTTCTGTCTTGCAATGTAATCATGGGGGCAGGGGGAATCATTTTACCCTTACTAAATCAAATTGCAAAGTAAATAAGAGTCAGTGAACCTTATCTAACCATTTTTAGCTTCAGCTCAGTCATCAATTTTGCTGGATTAGAAATAAAGCACAACAAATGCTACAAGCATTTTCGCAATAGCAGTACTGGTCATGCTCGGTTTGTCAGCTTGGAACCATTTAAAAAAATGGCTTACAATGTACCTTTCTGACCAGTACAACCAGTCCGAGACCAGGAAATACTGGGATGAAAAAGAGAGGGAAACTCCTACCTGTATGGGGACACAGTCACTGTCCTGTTCACTGGCTGGTCTTGGGGAACCAGTGGACTGTGGAGTCATCACCTGTGGAGGACTGTGTGCAACAAATTGACCTTTACAGTGTGTCAAGAAATGCATCATGCATTTAAGCAGCTTTTTTTTTTTTTTTTTACAAACATGCAAAGCTCCTATAGGCACAGAAAATGAAACAAAAATTGTTGTGCAGTTGTCTTCTACACCCAGTGGCACCCTCTTCCAGTCACATCCTAAAACCATCAAACCAAGCAACAACAACAAAAATAACATCCTGTTGCACCATCACCTGTCTTTAATTCTCTCGCATTCCAGCTGTGCCTCCAGGAGGATCCTCTCCAGCTCTCCCTGCAGGGTGGAGGACATGCTGTCCTGTGGCCCCGTCAGACTCTCCCTGCGGCTCACGGCTGCGATCAGCTCCTCCAGCTCGACCCAGGAACCTGGCGAGAAGACAGGCATTCAGAAGGGACGCACGAACGAGCTATAACTGAGACAAGATGTAAACAAATCTATAAAACTAAAATCAGTTGTTTACAGTAAGACAAATTAGCCCTGTCAGCAATCCTTTTTTCTCTTTGATACAAAGAAATAGTCTTATTTGCCTGAATTTGACTTTGATATCCAGCGGTGGGTACTGATGGACACACAAGAAGAGTGTAACACCCCTGAGGCTCAGCTGAGAGAATTTTAATTATTATTTTTTGATGTTTCTATTAACTATTTTTGCTCTGAACATAAACAAATATGCATCAAAAACACTGATGTAAATAACAGATGTTAAATATTTTAACAAATGGGTTGTAAATTGAATTAAAAACAAAAATGAGCTTGAACTAGAATAATTACAAAAAATATTTTGACACCCAAATTTAAAGCCATTGTTTATTCAGTGAGCAGAATGGGATCATCTGCTGGAAGGATGATGCGAGCCATATTATCATGTTATCATAAATATTATCATAGCCAATATTATCATATTCGGGGAAAAGCCTCTTCTTCAAGCCATTTAAAGAGCATAAGAGCCCATAAGAGGATTTTTCATGGCAAAACTAAAATGTACACATTTTCAACACATCTACTAGTGTAGTAGTTTCTGGGATATAGTGACATCTAGTGGAAGAAGCTGTGGCTTGCAACCAAATAATTACCCATCCCCATGTCATCTTCAGGTCCATCCTGTTTTGTCTTTTTTTCTATATGTATATCTATTAATGCTGTTTTTTTTTTTTCAATTCATTTTTTACATAATGGGCAAAACAGTACTTTAGTCTTATATTGTGAATATCACTGTTACATTTTTACCATGACTGATTTTTTTTTTCATTTTTAATGACTATTTCATGCAGTTTAATCCACCCTTTGACTTTCAAATCAGCATCTCCTATTTCACAGAATATTTTCACGTTTTATTACACTGAGAAAAGAAATGTGTAGGTAAAGTGGTCCATTTGTCATCCACAGGTGTCGCTAGGCACAGACATATGCTGACTCGTAAACAGCACCTCAGATGTCCTGACCTGACATTTGGCGGCCTGTAAAACACTGCAGCCTGGGCTTCCAGATGTGTGACGCTGCACTAGGCGCATTCATGCGAGAAATAAGTGCCAGAGACGAGAAACAGACTGTTTGTCTCTTTCTGTCAATGACGTCTGAAAGCCTCTGCTGCACACTGAATGAATGAGTGTACACACAGGCTCATTGGGTGCAGGAGCAGGAAGAGATTTACACATGCACGCTGGTGTGCATGGCATGCCCAAGCCCACAGCTAAACAGTGCGCAGGGCTAACTCAGGCTGACAACATGCTTGCTTATGTAAGATCTTATTTCTGCTTCAGATTAGCCATCCACCTTCCTCCCCGAGTTTCTGTTGTTGTGTTGGAAGTTTCTCTTGTTGACACAGACGGGCATTTTCGACATATCTCACCTTATCTGCCTACCGGTATCCCCCCCCACCCCCATCTGATCTCTCTAATCTTCAATTTAGCCAGGTTTATGACACACTGTAATCACACAAACCGCAGCAGAGGGGGTGGAGGCATTAGTGGACACTGTGGTGGAGGAGGGGGGCAGAGGGAACTGTGCCATTGCCCTAGTTATTTTTCTACAGAGGGGAGTTATGACATAACCACTGCGTTGTTGCCTGACTTATCTGTTGCCATTCAGAAGTACTAAATCAGTTTCTATGGCGCAGCCCTGTACACACTCATCTGCACCGCGGCCAAATCAGCTTTATGTAATGTGGACAAGAGCTGGACGCTTACGACTCATTGAACTGCAGCACAACAGATTCATTTTTGCTTTGCCAGATTATGAATGCCTAAATAGCGACAGACTAAAAGATTAAGGCTCAAATCGATTAGAAAAAAATTGCATCACATGTTCCACATTGTTTACATCAGTTTCAAGTCAAAACTGCTTCTTTTTCATACTCCCAGAGGTCTATTTCAAGTATTGTGTATTTGCCTTGTTGCAAAATTACACAAAAACTACAAGACCTGGATGCTTTGTAGCGACAATTATGACATCTCACTACTGCCTCCTCTGCTAACAAAATATAATGAAACTTGACATTAGAATTTGAATTCTGCAATGTTGGATTGAGACTTTTCTTTGTTGAGTCTTCTGTAAAAAAAAGAAAGAAAGAAAGAAAGAAAAAAAGTCTCTAAACTAGTGGCCTCCCTCAACTCATCCTTTCATGTTGGTGCTGTGGTACACCAGATGCATCAGTTGTTTACACCGCATTGGTTACAATGTTTGATGCTTAAATTTGTTAGATTCAGGCATTAAAAATTATTTATCTTAAGGAACTGAAATGGTAGCATTCAAGCCAAAAAAACAAAAAAAACAAAAAACTGTTTAGTCTAGGAAAAAGATCTTTGACAGTGTCAACATCACATGTTGAAATAAAGCAAAGGCAATATTAAATATGTGACAGAGAAAATCAGTTTAATAAGACAGCTAAGTCATTCAAATAACGGGGAGGCTGCAGCTCATGATACATCGCAGCCGTTGGCCAATCAGCAGGTTTGATATCAGGCTTCCCACGTTTACAGGTGTTCATTGATACCTGAATGTGTCCACGATAAAGTTCTGGGCGAATGTACTCTAAAGTGTACTGTAAAGCTCTTGGAGTGGTTAAAAAGGCTAGAAAAACACTACTTGAGTACTGTCAACTTACCTATGTTTATTATACTGTTACAAGGTCATAAAATGATAGGGTTATAATTTATAATCTCTCTTGCTTTTTAGTAAATCAGATATTGGGTGTCAAATCCCACACCCTCCCTGCATTATCAATATTTTCCAAACAGTCCTCGGTGTCTCGTTGCCCATTACATTGATCCACATGTTTTCCCCAGCATCCTCCAACTGCTGCCAAGCAATGTGCAGCCTGAATAGTGGAGCTATAAGTGTCAGAAAATCTCCACAGCTTAATTGGCTTACAGAGATACAAACAGGTGAGTCAGGGAATCCGTTTACACAATGACAGTGTCAGTTGCAACAACAATGACATCTGTAAAAGTGGCAGTGCCTTCTTCTGCCTGACAGGCTGTTAGTATCATGTCTCCACTGAACACAAGCAGGAGGCTGGATATGTGAGGTAAAAACACACTGGGGGAGTGAATGTTGCCTTAACTTACAGTGTTTACTCAAACTGATATTTGCTTCTTGAAATCAGAACCCTGTGCACGCACAAAACTGACTTGATGTCGGTTGATTTGACTAAAAATCACTTGGGCAAAGGTATCAAATACACATGCCTGTCTGTCGTGATACAGAAGCAAAACAACGGCCTGGTCCACACACCAGGGATCACTCACCGTAGAGGCCGTCCTCTGGCGTCTGGGAGCCGGACTGAGACATGCTTGAACGCTGGGGAGAGGCTGGCGACGGAGCTCGGAGAGATGCTGACACTGACCGAAGAGGACAAGGAGTTGAAATGGGTGTTTGCCCTGTCCCAGCCTCCCTCAGTCACTCTCGTGTTTGGATCTCTGCTTTAGACACCGGGCACCGACGCCGCGCTAATCCGCCTCCCTCCCTCCCTCCCTCCCCTCCATCCTCTCCTCTCCTCTCCTCCCTCCCCACCTCATCTGTGGCCACGTGTCAGGAGAGAAGAGGTAAACAAAGCAGGCTGAGAGCTCAGCAGGTAAAAGACCACACGTGGAGCATGATGCAGCCCTGCTATTTACCTTGTGAACAAGTACTCTTAAATTAAAATCTACACAAAGACTGTTCTTTTATTCCCTGCTGCAAATTCAGGATGTGATGCTTATATAAGAAACTGGAAAGGTCGATGATGATGTTTTGTTTGTGATCATATACAGATGTGGACAAATTTGTTGGTACCCTTCCATGAAAGAAAAAAAAACCCCACAAGGAAATAACTTGAAACTCACAAAAGTAATGATTTACTGAACTGACTTTTTGAAATTATGGTTTTAAACAGAATAATTTAAAGAAACGACCCAATTCAACTGGCCTGGACAATTTCATTGGTTATCCAAGGTCCCCTTGGAGTTCCACTTGATATTTTCCTGTGCAACCTTTTTAGGGAACTGTAGCAATCGAGTGGTTTCTGTAACTCTCAGTAAGACTTCCTCACCTTTGGACAAACATTTTAGCTTGTTCTTCATGAGCAAAGTGCTCCATTTATCTCAGGTTTTCGCAGACGTTTAATAGGATTTATATCAGGTCTCATATAGGTCATATACAGGTCTGTGACTGAGACCAAACTTTCTGATGCTAGGTAGCACCTTTCACTCCAGAGTGCCTCGATCGTCTTCAGATTTCATTGTACCATCCACAGAATAAAGACACTTTGTACCTCATGATGCAAACCATCCCCAGAACACAACCAAGCCTCCTCCATGTTTCACAGTAGCTACCATGGCTTCTTCTTTTTGTCTCTTTTTTTTCTTTTAAGCTTCATTTTTGTATCTGTGAAGATGAAGCTGATCCCAGCTGGTCCCAGAAGCTTTGTGGCTTGTCAATATGTGTTAATACAAATTCCAGTCTCATGTTTAATAATTTGTTTTTAACAGTGGAGTTGTCCCAGGTGGTCCACCTTGGCTCATAGTGGTGGATGGTGCGATGTGACACTGATGTATCTTGACCTTGGATGTTCACCTTGAATTTTTTGGATCCTTGGTATCCATCTCTTCAATTTGTCTTTATTTTTCCTCTTATGGCCACATTCAGGGAGGTTGGCTTCAGTCACCTGGACCCGTAACTTCTGAAATTTGCAACTTTAGTCACAGGAACACCAGCCTGCTTAGAGATGAAGTTTTTTGTTTTTTTTGTTTTTAATTAAATGGAGTCTGTGTATGGGTGCATTAAAAAAATGATGAGACTAGCATTGAAGGGGCTGAGATGGTTGCTGTGTATTTATTTGCTGTTTGCATGGGCTGCGATGGATGAGAAAAGACAACTCCTATTGGAAGAGGACACTGCATCGTCCTAACATCCTTATCTGTTGCCTACAGCATATCTAATCAGCACCGAGTCAACATATCCCCCACTATCCCGGACCCCTTAAAATGGAAATGGGCCCCGTGTCAGATATTTCTAAGACTTCATTAAACCATTTCAACTTTTAAGAGCATGTGGCCTTTAAAGGTCTTTAAAAAAATGCTGATGTTAATTTATCTCAGCTTTGAAGTTTCTTGTATACATGAAGAAAACTTGGTCTGATGATACGATCGCACTTCAGGCTTGTTTAAATGGGATTACCACGTTTACGACGCTGGAAACAACATCAAATTAAAATTCAGAAAAGTCCGACCAGCATATTTCAGCATATGGCAGTCTGGAGTACAAAAAGCGCTTAAATCATTCTTTGGCACAGACAACATAAGACACTATAGCAACAATGACCAACTGTTTCCTGCAGCATGAGAACAACGGTTCGGCAGTAAGCTGACGTGACTGCAACACAAGATCTGGAATTACACAGTTCTTCTTAACTGCGCCTCTTTTCTCTTTATTCCAGCCAAGCTTGGTGCTGCTGCGATCAGGACTGTGTAGGGGTCAGCCTGTCTACTGCAGGACTCTTTTTTTCTTCCTCTGGTTGAAGATAGGCTGGTTCATCACTCTGGTTGCAGGCAGCAGCATATTCTCACACTTTTTACTCTTCACCTTCATTGACTGAGTACAATACAGCATTGCGATGTAACTGTCATACTAAGCTAAAATGAAAGAAATAAGTCATAGCTGTATTGTTTTTGTTTTGTTTTGTTTTTAATTCATTGGGTCATTCTTGCAGGAGAAGGGCAAATGGAGGAGAGTGGGGGGGCAGAAGTAACAAAAGCAAAGTATTTTTGGTTCAGCCAAAATGGCAGGATTACCAACAACAAACTCCCTGTCTAAGGAGTAACCAAACAATGGACTTAATGACAACGGACTAACAAGGGAGAAACAAGAGACAAAACAATATATTAACTGCAAACAATGAAGAGATAACAACACAAAGGTGTTGACAATTACAGCAGGAGAGGGTACAGGAAGTCAGACGCCAGGGAAAGTACTTGAATCAAACTACATACCGAACAACAAAACATTACAATTTTATGTTTTAACAACTTAACAAAACAGGAAACTTAAATAAACTCACGGTCAAAAAGTCAAGTCGTGACATTTCATATCTCCTGTCAGCTCAGCGATGGAGACGGTTTAATACAGAGTCAGCACCTGTGACAGTTTGCTCCATGAGTGGGGGAATTGTTACCCAATCTGAGTTAAGTCGTCACAGTGGATTAGTAACAAATAAAAACATACCTACTTAATCATAAATATCATAAATATCGAAGTTTGTCATCTGTAAACAGGTCTCACCAAAGATAAATTACACTTATCTTTGTAATCTTTTAATTTTTTTTTTTTTTAATGTGTGAAAGTGTGTTAAAAAAGAAAAATGTGGCATGCAGGGTTGAAGGTCCCATCATCCCCAGCTTCCCCTATGGCTGAAATATTTGTTTATTTATTTATTTGTTTGTTTTATTTGGGATGGAGGATAGAGTCAGATCAGGGGGTAAAAGGGGCCCCCTCTTCAGGGGGGAGTCCCGGGGGGGGCATAGGAGCTCAAGTCTCCAGTGTGCACCTCCAGAGCCAGGAGCCCCCCGCCCCTCAGCAACAGCCCTGGGACCCCCGCGTTACCTAAACCCACCCCCAGCTGCAGACCAGGCACTCAAGGTGACCTCATGGAAGGCCGCTGGGCAGAGACATGTGCCGGACCCCCGCCAGTCAGACACCACCCTGGTGGAGGTGCCTGCACACAGGCAGCAGACAGTCTGCTGCATTTATACTCAATTTCGTTTTTACGGTTCTGGCAAACATAAATTGTTTGGCTTGGGGTGCAGACATAATGGACTCATTTTTGCATCTCACGTACTGGACCCAAGTCTCATTTGGTTGGCTGTTTAAGTATGCCTCCACACAACCCAGGAATAAGTATTCCTCTTCATCTGCTGACTCATCACTGATACTTTTGTTCTTAGTCTCGGCAGTCCAGATTTTGACTTTCCTCCATTTCAGCTTTTTTCTTACGAAGAAGATTTTTGTTTCATTGGACTTTGCATTTTTACATTTCCGGTGCCTCTTTCAGTTTTGTGTCACAGTCCCTCCCCTGGGGAAAAGCCTTCAGATAGGAGCACTCTTTCACTGAAGGAGGTAGACGTATGTAAACATCTGAGCTGATGACCTGCTGCTAACGTATGAACTGAACAGGTTTTTCTCCGGGTTCATGGCAGGAAGTGCAGGGCTGACGTTTCAGGTCTAGCAGGGCAATACAGCCATTTATGCTGAAATCCTTTTCTGAACTCTTCATCGATTTCTTCTGCAGCTCCACCTGCTTCAGAAGGTGGTGTGCTTCCATTCTCTGTTTGTTCTCCAGTACAGTTTCTAACCACCTTCCTTCCTCTTTCTTTCCTCCCTTTTAGTATCTCTGGGGATTCTTTCTTCTTCTTCTTCTCCCCTCTTTCTTTGGATCAAATATACTTGTTTCCTTAATGCTACACGTACCTCTATGAAGTTTAAAGTTAATGAGAAAACTTGCCCAATTTCTTAAATATTTCTGTTAAAAAATCCAACATAACTGTATAAATTTACAATAAAAAAAGAATTCCAATTAGCATGTAGTTAGTGCTTCCTTTACTGGATTGAAAACTGTAAACTGTGACTCTAACCACATATGAGGTGAAAGTTGAAATTAGAGCATTTTGTTGCATAAAACAGCTTTTTCAGATTCTTTGAGACAGTACAGAGGGCTGGGTATTGTCAATCCTAATTTTTGTCTTTCAATATCACTTTTGTTGTGATGGCTGTTTGGAGCTAAAACAACAACTCACAATTTAGAAATTTACAAAAATAATTGTACTTTAGACAATTCCTCTGTAATAAATGGTGAGACTTCGAAATCAAAATAGAGTTACACCAAATTATAATTCCTGACATGTTATAAACAAGAAAATATATGAGTACCAGAGCTAAACAAACAATATCACAACAGTATTTGACTTACTTTTTCTCTTTTTCTGGCATGTGCATTTTGCTCCAGTTTCATATTTTGTATTATGATAGAAACAAAGTTCCTCTTATCCCGCCCAAACACATGAGATATCATTTGAAAGGCCAGGATGTCCTCTATGAGGATATTAAGGCTTGGTAATGTAGCTCAAATGAGTCAAAATATATAAACCAAAAACCAATGTCCACTACAGAGGACAAAACATGTAGACTGGGTCTCAGGAGGACATGCTTATAGCACAATCATTGTAGTCTTCATCCTAAACAATAAGAATCACTGCTGAAAAAACTAACACAGAAAGTGTAGTAGGAGAAGTCGAACAGGAAGTAAATCACGTGTGTGTTTACATCTTACTTGTAGACGTTTCTATCATGTTGTCGAGTCCAGGAAAACACAAAAGTCCAGCAATATTGATGAATCAAACTCAGAGGGCATTAAATGTAACCTTATGGCACTCTGTAGCTCAAAACTGTTGTTTAAGCTTTGAATTAATCACCAATGCTTATGTGTATAGTCATATATGAATAATAATAACAAACGATTTATCCGTAATTAAGATTTTTCCCTTTCTAGTACAAGGAGCTCTGTACAAAGCGCTCTATTTATAGGTCTGTCTAGAGAGCTGCTGCAGTGATTATTGTTCTGCTCTGAAGCCAGATTGTTTAACAGATTGTATTAATAACAGCAAAGTTTACAATGAGTAAATTTTGGCAACGTAGCTTTCAAATAAGATCATTTTAAAAGTCCTGTCTTTAGAGCTTGCCAGACTGTTTGGGCTGCAGAAATATCCTTTGAGGTGCACCTAAAATGCATCAAACAAAATGAGCCGAAGCAACTCAGGATGCTCATGATCGCTGCATCGACGACCTCTCAGCATCACGCAGCAGAAACCTGTTGGAACTCTGTACTTTATTTAAGCAAACAAAGATGAATTAGATTAAAAATGTTTCTGAAAGTCTTCCTTTTGTGTCTGTACCCAGTGAGCCTTGTGGCCAGTGATTCATCCGTTTCTGTGACATTTCTTTAAGAAGCTTGGCATCGTCGACGTCAGCGGGGCGCTGGATTTCACTCATGTTGCCAAGAGCAAAGAGAGGCATGAAAAAAATGGGAGTAAGCTCAATACGCACCCTACTTCTCCGCAAGAACAGTGTTCATTATCATCATTGTGTTTACCCCTTTACTCTGATGCTTGCTAATGATTATCGGTTCAGTAGACACACAACTCTTCAGGGTCAAAACATAGACTGTATGGGTCAAACGAATAAACAGCGTGTGAGGGGGAAATTTTTTTTTTTCCTCCTGAATCATTTGGAAAGGTTATTGTAATGGAACATTGCACAAGACTTTATGAACAACATCACCACCTGGTGGAAAGAACTATTAGGAAGGTTCACGTCCTGAGGCAACTTTATTCACCAGCTTTTCAAACTAGAACTGCCACATGCTGTTTGTATCTAAACTGATGGAAGTACAGCTGGTTTACAGCCTCAAAACTATTATGTAGCTTGCTTTCAACATACTTTTTCAAGGGGGGTGATCAGAACAGCAGGCACTAAGAATTATAGTATGCTATGTATTGTTAGTGCCCTCTGGTACATAGCAGCAGCCAGAAACCTCTTTACTTTCACAGTTTATTTTCTCGCCCATTTATTATGTTGCCATGCAGCATTTCTCTTCTGACCTCCAGCCTTGTTTCGAGAGAAAAGGACAGGCACAAAAAGTCATTATTCAATCCTGAAACAAAGCAGAAAAAATTCCCTCATCCATCAAAGGAACTTAAGATCTTTGACAATGTCCAGGGCACAGCTCAGATCAAAGAGGGAGATGCCGGTTGTACTCAGGTCTGGCAAATGACTGGCTGGCCTTGTTCATCCATCACGCCTGAGACTGAGATAGCAGAAATAATAAAACCTTTTCAGGTAATGGGCACAGTTAGGTCTCGCCATTAGACATGTCCTCCTGGTCTGGAAACTTGTATTAGGTCATGATTGATGACTTGATCTCACCATACAATATAGGATCTGTTTAAAATGGACCCCTTTTTTTTTGTTGCCAGGCAGACACAGAAGCTGATCGATGAGTTGAGGGGAAGTTTTTGTGTTTTTTTTGGTGGTTCTGAGGGCACTGTTTAGAAAACTGCTGTTATATTAGTCAATTATAGTTTACTGACCCACCTAGAAAATAAAAACAGGAAGCTTCAATGTAAACAAAAAAGCCACTCTCTCTCTCTCTCTCTCTCTCTCTCTCTCTCTCTCTCTTTTTTTTTTATTTTTTTATTTAGATTGACGATGTGATCGATGACATCATAAGTCTTGAGTCCAGTTTTAATGACGA
>JAOWBL010000004.1:4491716-4505388 GCA_028564865.1 Zenarchopterus dispar | reverse complement strand
TATATATATATATATATATATATATATTCCATTCTTATACATTTATTTATTTAATCTTTTATAAATGTATTCATTTACTTTATTTTATGTGTGTGTGAGAGAGCTCATTTTGTTGTGTCCTTCAGGGAACTGAGTATTTTAAATCCCACAAACACAGTCAATGAAATCTATCCTAGGACAAATTATTACACTGCAAAAGGCAATTACTGTATTATCCACTCTCCTGCCTTTTATTTTTGGGTATTTTATTTTCTCTTATTCTTCCAAATCATCTGGTGACCCAAAAATGATTTCCTCAGGTTGATAAACACTGGTTTAGAGAAAAACAAAGTAAATTTAACCACAACCCATTACATTTTCACATTTAGAAACCCCACAGCCCTGGTACCCCATTGGTGGGATTTTTTTTTTTTTAATATTATGAAGTGTAGAATAATGAACACCGGTATAAGTCTTTATTGCTCTTATTTAGCAAGTCTGAGAGCTTGGTTTCTATTGGCCATGTTATAGTCAACCTAGTGACTCTCAAATTGGAGAAGTGTGATGATTAACTGCAAGTAAACACCTTGCCAAATAGTTTTGATGATTCAACTTGAACAAACAGTGTTTGAAAATGATAAACATAAAACTGAGATTTAACAGTGAAGGCCCAACACATCCCGCCAGATACACACAAGGAAAACTTCCTTCCTTGATAAAAAGCTCTGTTGAAGTAGGAACCAAACCTGAAGCCTGAAAGAAAAAGAGATAAATACAGATATCAGCAACTTTTCTCTTTAGAGACCTTTGGAAAACATTTTGCACGTAGAGATGCGATGTTTAATTGTCCAGCCATTGTCAGCGTTCTTGTGCAACTACTCAAATACTTTATAAACAAATAAGCCATTACAAAACTGTGACAGAAACTCCAGTTGTGTGCACACTGTTGCCATGGATACGCAATGAATTAAAAATCTAAGAATTAAATTTTTGTTTTTATTGATTTGGTTCGCTGTTAAGCCTGAGCAGATTTTCATCTGTCAGGTACAGCTACACTGATTCCCGTTTTCTTTTCTTTCCCAAACCAGTACAGGCGACGCGGTCGGTTGCTTCAGCAGAGCGTCGCTTATCCCTTATTCCTAGTGCAAATTTGATGATGTATATTTGTAGATTTTTCTGCATTGTGTTTGATTCCTACCTCGTCATTGCTTATTTATGCTTGTGTATGTGTTTACAAAGGAATATTTGTACCCACAAAGTCTTGTAAGGGCTTACATGTGCATTTTTAATGTGCTTGCTGGTTTTATTATATCAAATAAAGTGAAACATCCCCCTGTGACTCTGCTGTACTCTGCTGCACACACAATGCTTACCTAACAAATTATGCATCTCGGGGCAACTCCCAAAGAGCAGCTTCTGAATCGGAGATCCCTTTTGACAAGAACACACATAAACCCCAGTACTTCATGCAGGCTGCATCTGCTTTGATAACTGACTGTGTGGTGAAATCCGCTGACGGAGCGCAGGTATAAGTCTTGGTCTCGTTGCACTCATAGGAGAGATAACTGATCATGTAGCTTTTCTTAGTTCCTCTCCAGTTCCCCCTTAAATGCCCTGACACACTGATGCTCCTGATTTGCCACTTCAGTGAACCCTAACCATGACATTTCCTCTGCTGCCAGAGGTTGTTCCCTCCTGCCTTGCGCCCTATCCCCTTACCTCTGCCAGTCTGTCTCCCTCCACCCCCTCTCCCTCTTACTTATTCAGATTCCCACTCCTCTCAGTTTGCTATGTGTCTCATAGCATCTCTAAATATAACCAAGCATGTCTTCCTCCTCTCCTTCCGCCTTCTCCCTCTCCCTCCTCCTCATCTCGGTTCTGTCTGACAAATTCAAGCATGCCTAGACAATCTAATCTGACGTGACTTTACATAACAATTCAATTCACAGCACCTTCCTCCCCCTCAGCACAGTGAGTCCAAAAGGTATGTTATTGTCGTGGATGCAATTCTCAACATCCCTGTTGAGCTCTGGCTCAGAATAATATTACATCTGTGGAACCACAGTCTTCACGTCTTGTAACCTGAATGCAAGAGATTCATTTCTCAGAGTTGGTGTGGCTTCGACCAAGGGGCTCAAATGTGACCTTAGCAGTATAGTCACACATGCACGTGAGAGGAAAGGATGGATACCTTCATTTCCAGCAAAGCCTTCTTACAGACAAAAGCAAGAAGCAACAAGGCTAGAGTAAATCTTAAATAATAACCTACAAAGAGTTATGACCCTCGCTGGCATTATGCCGTTGCACACCTTCGTCCTCTTGGCTGGTGATTTATTTCTCGTCTGCCAATAAAGCTCAACATGGAAATGTCACATGTGGGAGAGGGCTGGCCTCAGCTCCACGAGCGAGCCCATGCAGCATTAAGAGGGTCTGGATTCATTAAACTGTCGGCGTAAATTTTGATCTGAGGGTAGTTTGCAGACCCAACAGGGAGGTACTGTGGAGAGGAGGGGATGCTGGGTAAGAAACGGCAGTACGAGCGAGTTCAGCAGAACAAGTGAAGGTGGAGGGAGAAAGGTAGAAACGAATGGCTGTGGCGAAATGGGGAAAAATAGGGCCGGATGGAGGTGAGACAGAAAGAAGGCACGCTCAGGGTGACACCCCACAGAATGAGTGAGGGTAATAGCCCGACGGCTCGTGAATGAGGCTCAGGAAAATCTGTCAGGGTGAAGGTTGAAAGTAGTGGGCTTTCTGTAAGAAATGGGTAGGAAGACTGAAGACTAAAATGAAATAGGATTTTTTTTAAAAAAAGAAAAAGTAGGAAGACTAAAAACTCATTTAGGAAGAACTGAGAAAGAAAACTGCCATCACACAGAAATGGCCAGTCTAAATCAGTGCAAGGTAAATATCAAGCTGAAGATAAATCTTTGCTCTTATTTATATATTTTTCTATATATCCATGTAGTGCAAAAGTCATACCCGGTGCTTTAGAAGTTGATTTTTCACGTGATTCATACTTAAGCTCCTCATCTGTATACACTGCAATGATAAGACAGTAAAAATGAGAAGAAATACCATAGCTTGTTTCTTAATCCATTATGGTTGATATTTTACCCTTAAGGCTCTGTCTGCGGTGACTCTTATCATAATTAATCCTAATAACCGTCTTTTTAAAGAGGTTGATGGAAGGGTGCGGCTGTGACAAAGATCCTCCTCTCCGGACGAAGAGAGAAAGCAAAGAAAAACAGTGGACGTAAATTAAAGTGGCAGCCCCTCGGGTATCTTTCTCCCTAAATAACCTGGGAGCTGTGAAGGAGTCGCTAATTACCCCTCCTACAGACAATATGAGTGCGGCGAGTCACACTTGCACCCGGAATTAGCACGCGCAGGGCTGTCAATGTCAGAGGCTATCGGGAGGAGACGACGAGGAACAGATCCACAGAACATGCGAGGCCCACGACAACGACGACGACACGTCCGACTGCCAGCAAGTGCAAGTGATCTATACGTCTCAAAACAGGCCCCAGAATCAGAGTGACGAGAACGTACTACTAACCACAGCATGTAGGACAGACTGTCACAAAGTGACCAGATGAATCAGAGAGGATGTCAACATGGCAGATCGTCAAACACTGATAACACGGCCGCAAACTGCAAAAACATGGAGGAAAAGAAAAATCTGTTAGACACATGCAAACGGGTAATATGATGACAGTCACACCGGGTTTCTGTGAGCTGAAATAACACTGAATTCTGCTGCTACAGTACAATACAACTACATTCAACAATAGTTAATGAAAGAGGAAAATTAAACAGATATAAAGCACAAGCGTACCCCTCAGCAAAAGTGAATAGGCCTTAATTACAATCTCTGCACATATTTTGAGTGCATGCTTCTCCACTGATTTTCTTTTGCTACCTCCAGCCCTTCGCTGCTTTTCTTTCTCCTGTTTTTCCTCTATCATTCTGTGTTGGTTCTCTTCTCGTGCATTTCAGAGTATCTACCTATCTTATATCTCCTCTCTTTATCCTGAGGAAAAGCATGTGTGTTTTTCTTTTCTTCCTCTGTGGAAACGCAACAATATGGAAACTATTACAGACTCTTACTCCTTTTTTCGTTCTGTCTGTGTATTTCTTTAGGAGCTCACGCTGTCATCGGCCATGAGAGAATGTGTCACTCTGACAAAAGAAGCAGGGAGAAAGTGGTCAAATCGAAGCGGAAAGAGAGGGGACCAAAAGAAAAGTTCCAAGAAAAGGCCATTATGATGAAGCACTCAAGTCCATACCTTACCTTGGCCATTCAATCTCCCGAGGGCTCGGGGGACAAAGCAGGTGGCGAAGGAGAGGCTGCCAAGTAGTCGAGTCAAAGGATGGACAGGCTGCATTCCCTACCTGTCTACATATTTGAACTTCTCTGGCCTTGTTAAAGAGTCAATCTCTCTGGAAAGTTGAAAAAAAAATGGGAATACAAGGTAAAAGTGCACAACTTCAGAAGACATGAAGAAGCATGGACATGAACATTTTAAAAATGTTTGATGCTGCACATATATATTTTTCTACAAGTAAAGGTAAAGCGCCATCACTTATGCAGAGATTATTAACAGTGATTTGTACAGTTTTTACTTTCTTTATCAACCTTGACCTGTGGAGCAGTCCCTCATCTCTTGAGGACAATTCTAGTTCCAGAGGAAGGCATACAGATGAACTGAGCAGGTTTACCTAATCCTGTGAAGAAACTCTCATAACCTCAGTCTCTTCTGTATGAACTGGAACTGAGTCGATCAACTGTATAGATTATTAATTGTTGTAATGGAGAGATCCATTTTTTCAAGAGATCGAATAATAATGGAGAGAGCCCTGTCTTTGTGGGCGTACTAACAAAATAAGACTTTTACAACTGTGAACTGCTTGTAGAACCTGTGGATGTTGGGGGGAAGACAGAAGCAGCAGAAATGGTGAGCAAAGAGCCCAACCACGTGCTCACAGGTCAATCCAATGGCAAGAGCACCTTGGCAGACAAGCTGCCAGGGACAATGACTGTACGTTCTGTGCTGCTCAATCGAGACTCTCCAGATATTGAAAGTCGCCTCAAACGGCGCCGCAACCGCACCCACCAGGTTCGCTTTAAGGATCTGGAAGATGGTAGCAGCAGCAGCGGCAACAGTGGGACAGGCGATAATAACGGCCATCAAAGGCCCGGCACAGACTGTGACAGCCCACATCCTCTCCGCAAACACAGCAGCAGGTCCTCTCAGCCGTGGACTGACAGGCTGCAGACAGAGGACCAACCCCTCCAGACATCCGTGGTGGGGGCCGTGCGTGGCGACATGGCAAGTACTTTAGAAGTGGTGGCTGCTTTTTTAGCTCGGGCGCCTCCTCATCCATTAACACCTGGTCCAACACGTCGATGCTGGGCACCGCCGCAGACTAACTCTCTCACGTTGCCAATGACGCGCAGGTCTAGTACGAGCACCAGCACAGCCATCCAAACCTCTCCATGCCTGAAAAAAACACCGTCTCTCTCTTCCAGCCACTCACGTAGCCACAGCATTGGGGACTCCGTTGGTGTGGATGGAGATGATGAACATGACTCTCAAGATGAGTACCTTGCACACAACCATGTGTTGCTGCCTGGGTCCAAAGATCAGACCAGACCTCCTACCCCTGGGGAAAGAACCGTGGTGGAACGGAGGTCCAAAGCATCAAGGACGGACAGCAAGTCGGTTAACTTGTCAAAAGGCTCAAGACACAGCTGCCCACCTTCAGTCCTTCAGAGCGCTGAGCCATGTCATTATTCCACTGTATCGTGTCGAGATGGCCCCAAGCGTCAGGGGAGCAGCACTCCCTCAGCGGTCAGGAGGAGAAAGCGCCTAAACAGGACAACAAGTGATCCCGGAAAGGAAGTTCACTACTGCACCACCCCCACACAGACTGAAAGTCCCAGTTCACACCCCCTGCCTTCAAATGATAAGCACTGTACCACTCAAGTTCAAACTGAGAGCCTTTCCCCTCCTCCAGATTCAAAGTACTGCACTGCCCAGAGTCAAACTGAGAATGAAAAACGATCTTCACTTTTGATTGACGAACAAACCAAAACCCAAATTCAAACCACTGCTTCCTCCCCAAACCTATCTTCGAGTACTGAGCCGTGCACCACTCAAATACAAACAGACTCTCCTTGTCACTCTTCTCCGAATCATAAACCCAGCACTACACAGACACAAACTTGCAGCTCATTTGCTTCCCCACCACTGACTGTATCACCCAGCTCTGTGCAAATTCAGTCTGACAGCCCTGCATCCCCACTTGAAACTCAAAACCCTCCCACAGCCCAAATTACTACTGTGCCTTACCATAATTACCCCCCACCTACAAGTGCAACAATACAGACCCCTGAAGACTTCACTAAGCCACCTTGCTCCTCTCCTTCCAAGCCAGCTTGCACCACCCCTCCACCGTCCGATGCCCCGTCAATTCCTTCCTCCGCCTCCGCACCTTCTGCTGCCCAACAACCTATCCCCTATTACAGTGTTGTGTCTCTACCAACAACCCCCAGCACAGCTGCTAACAGCTCTAGTCTTTCTGCAACTGTAACTCCATGCCCCATGCAAAATGGCACCTCTCCCATATCAAACCCAGTATCTTCCTCTTCCTTAACCTGTTCTGCCCCTACTCCAACTGTATCATCAATTACGACTCCTTGTGACCCCATTAAACATCCCACTGCTCCCCCAAATATAACACATCAACCCACATCAGATGTATTACATGCTGCACCTCCCACAAATCTAGCACCTTGTACGTTTGTGACTCAAACTGCCCTGTCTTGCACATCCATATCTTATTACACAACCACACACCCAGCTGGTCCCCATGCACCTCACTTAAATCAAACTTCACCCTCTTATGCCACAGTCATACAAACTGTATCTCATTGTAACATCCCGTGTCAAGCCCTGCAAAATAACTCCTCTGCCAGCACAGGCTTAACCCCCTACTCCTCCCCAGTCCCAAAGCTAAAATCCTGCACCTCTCCGCCTCCACTTGTGAAAACCTACATGTCCAGTCTTCAGAATGCGCAGAGTTGTGCAACGCCAACTAAAGCTGTTCCTCTATATTCTTCCACATTTCGTGCTGCACCGCCATACACGCCCCCCTCCCAGGCCCCCTACAGCGCTCAGGATAAAAGGGGCATTCGACTACCACCTCCTCCGCCACCCCCTCCACCCTATACTCCACGGAAAAAGGGAAACGAGCCAGCATGTCCTACAGTTCGAACACCCATGCTCAGGGCAGAGAGCAAGGCCAGCGAGAAAGATAAAGAGAGGGAGAAGGAGCAAAAGCAGGATGTAAAATGTAAAGATTCACCAAAGCTCTGTGAGAGAGCCAGCTCTCTGAAGCACAGAGCTCAAACCCCGCCAGTTGCTGTGATGAAGGGAGAGAGGCACTCCACTGCCTCCTCCCCTGCCAAGGCCTGTTTTAAGCCCAGCTGTCTTAGCTCAGCCCAGGCTCAGCTCGGGGTGCTACACAAAATGCTCTGCTCAGGAGCCAACGCCAGGCCAAATACGCCCAACAGCCAACACACTCTCCCCTCAAACCAGCAGGGTTGCTCTGGAGCCAGGGGCTGCTCTGTTTCTGGGGATCGACCCATCGCTAGGCCCTTATCTCCCACCCAAGCTGACACTCTGAAACAGGTCCAAGAAATTCTGGGAGGGTTAATGTCAGGGGCCAGGTGTAAACTGGACCCATCAAGGGTGACAGAAAAACTCCTGAGTCCTAACGGACCCCTGCATGACATACGTAGCCTGCAGAACCAGCTCCATAGTCTGGAGGGGGTCCTGGAAACAAGCCAGAACACCATTAAGGTCCTGCTGGATGTCATTCAAGACCTCGAGAAGAAGGAAGCAGAGAGAGATGGGTGAGTATGACATCTTTTCAGAAGTGATGTGAGCACAGCTGTAACCCCAAACTACATAAAATGATTTAAAACCACATGTGCAGGACCCCGCTACTCCTGGGTCTCCTTATTTAATTATGAATTTCTGGAAGATTAATATTTATGACTTTAATTAAGCAACACTTCACAAAGTGGGGAATATTATTCAGGATTCCTGCATTTTTCTTTGCACAACATGCCTGAAGTGGTGTCAGAAGGTAGTGTTAGCAGTCATGTGAGAAGTGTCATAACCCAGAAACAGACCAAGGGTTTTGAAAGGGGTTTTTAGGGTTTAAATGCAGTGTGAAAGCCCTGGGCCAGAAGTAGAGCTATTCCATGTTTAAAGCTGTAAATGCAAAATGACTGAAACCTTTAGGCCATTGGAGCAGTAAGCCCAGGACTTACTGGTCCACTTATCCCAGGGCCAAGTGTCATGTGTAAAGTCAACTGGTAATCTTTTCCTTTTAGCTCCATGGATAGATGGGGGGAAAAAAGGAAGGAGGAGATGAACAAGTTATTGAACAGTGTAAATTATTTTTGCCATTTTGGAGACTTGGAAAGTAAATGTCAGCTTGTAGCCTAAGTGGCTGCTGTTTTATCTGAAAACAGTTAATTTTTCAGCAGGATGATGATCTGGTTGACACCACACAAAAACAAATAGGCGACGGACGTGATGTTATGATACCAACTTTGCTCTTTAAAAAAGAAAAAGAATGAAAAAAGTCTTCTCACTCTTGCAATGGACTTGACAAGTGGGTTGTTGTAGATAGATTATTCTTCACCACAAGGGGAATATTCACATCCCCGCTGTAATAACCTCCCGGCACTGTGAATATTACAGATATATGCTTGTTGTGACTTAGATTTGTTGAGATGTGGTTCTTCTATTTATAGCCAATCCCAGTGTTGTAAACATTATAAATACAAAGATATGTGGATGGAGCACAGTGTAAATTTGATCCAAATGAGAAGGCAATAGAAATAAACCAGGGACATGGAGACTCTACTAACTTCATGAAGTCCCCTATCAATCACGTGCAAGTCTCAAATCTCAATATACTAAATCATTTATGCTATGTCAGACCACAGGAAATGCTTTGGGAGTTTGGTTGTACCCATCTGGCAGCAGCACTTTCTTTAAACCATGTGTGCAGCATGCAGGAATCGACAGAAATCAGCATTTGGCTCCTATCATGTTGGTAGCTTCAGATGCTTCATGCCTCTTAGTGTAAACCCTTTACCGTCCCCATCAAGTCTTTAATTAATCTGCTTCCTACGTTGTAAGCTGCTTAGTAATTTCTGTCGCCTTATCGCACCAAAATAGTACATACATGATGAGGGGATGAGAAAAAATCTTGGATAGGAAGCGATAGACATGGATGGATGTGTGCCTGTGAGTCCAAGGAAAGTCTTGACTGATATCTGTGCACGGTAATCCAAATCACAGCGATAACACTAAAGTCTGCACTATACTTTGCAGGCATGTAAACATGTGACTGAAACATGTGAACATGTGACTTCTGTGATTATAAGGAGACACATCTTGCGTGCTCCAGTATTAGGCTTCAGCCGTTGGTTTTATGCATGCACATTTGACTTTTACCTCATAAGCATTATTTTATGCCTCGAGTGACACCATGACTCATGGTTTACGTAACAGACTCAGCCCGTCTGAGAGGGTGTCGTCCATTAAAAAATGATCGGGGCTGAGTTTAGGGAGGTGATTGGTGTACTTTTAGGGATGCATGTGTGTTTCACTGGGGACCTTGAATATGTTTTTGCAGGCTCCTGTGAACACACTTGTAGAAACTGTTCCTCCTTTACCCCTGATATGTCATCTCTGTCCTTTTCAACAGAAGACATTCCTACAGAACCGGACAGGACATCGAGAACTGTGGCACCTGCAGGGATTGTGCCTGCATCATCTACAGGTATGTTGATGCATGCATGTGTGAACTTTTGCATATTTATGGCCTGGTTTTCCACGTGAGCACTGAGAGCACAGGGCTTTTTCTGGGTGTACAGTTGAGTGCATCAGACTGTCATTTTGAATCACATCAGTTTCCGAGTTTTACTGTTGTGGTTTTGTAGGATTATCATTCTGCTCTGTGTGACAGCACAGATGCATGCGGCACTTTTGATTATGGCCACTCATCCCCACTCATCACTTCTGCAAGTTTGCTGCCTGAGCACAGTTGTTTGAGGTGTATTAAAGATGTCATATTATGAGAGAAAATCAGCTTTTCTCTGCTTGAGAGCATATGTTTGGGGACCTGATGTGATCACTAAATCATAAACTCTAACTTACCTTAACCCTTTTTAGGGTCGCCTTGGTCTGAAAGTATGTAATTCAGTTCAGCTTCGCAGGAGCCGTGACAGAACAGACCCAGACAAACGGCAGAATATCCAGCCAACTTCACATCATGTTGCATGTCTCCTAACTCTAAAATGAGTGGTGAAAGGGTGAAAGCAGATTCATTATGGAGTTGGAACAACTGAAAGCATTTGTCATACTATCACATGTGCTAAAGGGAAAAAATAAGTCTATAGATAAAAGTTTGGGGTCTAAAAGTAAAAGTGAATGAATAGTTAGTAACCTCCCCAGGAAGCATACAATTGTGGACATACTATGTTTTGGAAACCGAATCCTATACTACTAGTGCATACTAATTTTGCCAAAATGTAGCATGCAAGATGTAAATAATCACACAGTCTGTGAGAAATGCCTGGATGATTTATTAGCTTCAGGAAGCTTGATCGGCCTTCAGCTTGTGCCGTTGTACTACGTGCTAACAATGACTACCAGACCAGCATGTAGTTCATACTCTATGCTACATTACAGTGTAGTATGCAGTATTCAGTATGCAGTGTGCAATTTCAAAAAAGGAGCAAATGTTCCTGTGTGAGCCAAAGACCGAAGAATGAACCAAGGACGTCCTCTCAGACACATGTTGGGAGATACTGTAATAAACATCTTTAGGCCAAAGCCCCACTGAATCTAAAATAAGATTGACCAGCTGTAGTGCGTGGACAGAAGCAAGCACCTATTTTAACTTTTTTTAAAGTGACTTGGACAATTCAGAGGTCATTTAGAATGACGTAGAAGGATTTAATAAGGAGACAGTGTTCTGTTTTAGATGACATAACATGAGAAATGTTTTCTTGTTCAAACCTCAGGTTTGAATGTGGGTTTTGGAGCTCTTCTCTTACCAGAATGATGTTCTGGTAAAGCTCCGGTCCGGCCCACTTTCAACCTTGGTAACACTGATTTCAGATGAGGAACACTCCACAGAAGGAGAGGTTCTAGTTGTGTGTGTGTGTGTGCGTGTGTGTGTGTGTATGAGGAGTGTGCCAGCTTGTGCAAGAGAAAAAAAAACTGCATAATACATCTCCTTAAATATTTATGATCCACATCCTCACTCTCAAATTTGATGAGGTGAACAATAGCACAGATTTAAGTTGTGGACACTCCTCTTTCCTCCCTCTTCCACAACTACACACACACACACACTAAACACATACATAAAGCTGCATTCAGTTATGAGATTTAAATTGTTAAAGTGTTAAAGTGTTAAACAGGTTTTCATACTTTAGATCAGGGTAATAAAAAGAAACAAAGAGAAAAATGTGAACTGCTTTCACTGAAATCTCTTTTAATTGTCAAAATTTAGAAGATCCAGCAGAGTACGAGGAAATATAAAACAGTAGAGGGATAGTGCTTGGTATTAAAGCGCTACTCTAATTATTAAAGCTTTCATGTAAACAGCTTAGAGGCATTATATTACTTCAATTATGTCATAAATCAGAGAACGGAGAACTCAATTACCAAACCAAGATCCATCAACACTCTTTTTAATTGTGCACTGGCGTTACCTTAAACTGATTGCTTTCCTACTTCTTTGTTTATTATTTGTTATTTTTTATCTCCTAACAAGGTTTCTCCTGTAACTCGGAGGTACCCTGGACCTCAAGCCCGTTATGAGCAAGCACAATCAGAGCTGAAGCTCAGTCATTGTAAACCGTGTAAATGATTCAGCCCAAGTACTTTCTTAATCTGTTTATTCTGGGTAATTTATTTATGCTATGTATCCAAACCTCCTCAATCAAGACACAAGAAAAAGGAAGAAAGACAGTGGGGGAGGAAAAAGAAGAGAGGCAGCTAAGGATAAGAGAGAAGGGAGAAAAGAGGCAAAAAAAAAAAAGATTTATAAGAGAAGAGATCTGAGATCTGGAAAAAGAACAAGGGAAAGACTGAGCAGAGGAAGATGATGTCCATAAAGGAAATTATTCATTCAGAAGCTAAATACACATTCATTTTGAGAGATTAGAATATTACTACTCAGGAATGTCAGTCTGAAACAGGAATGGCTCCTCATGATGAAGTAAGAGAATAAAAACTGCTTTTTACTTTCACATTTCACAGCATCATCGTGTATTTTGTCTCCCAGGAGGCAGATCAAACGCATTTTCTCAATATTACACGGCGCCGTTGACACCACAAATCAGTCTTCTGGTCAAAAGGGGGACGTATCACTCAGTCATATGTCAACACGTTTCTTCCTGTGTGACAGGAAGATTTCCCTGCTTTGAGAGGGGAGGAGACTCTCTTTTCAAACTCAAGATGAGCTGAGCTTTAAAGGGGAATTTGGCAGCAGTGGGGGGGAAAAAAGGTGAAGATAAAGTGGAGCTTGAAAGTGAGTGAGTGATGGAAAGCCCTTTAAATCTGACAAGGCAGATTCCATCAATTAAAAAGCTGCTTGAAATCTTCGTCTTCAAAGAAAAAAGAAAACAGATCAGCACAAACACTGGCTGTCAGTCCGCTTGGGTAGCTCAGACAGGGGATGTTCAAAGGTGAATTTCATATGTCCGTGCAAGCATATTTGTCTTTGACCAGTAAGCCGTTTAGAGGTCTGACACAAGTTAATCAAACACCGCAGAGATTTACCGAGGTCAAGGTAAATAGTGATGACTTCGGATCAGATGAAATACACATGTGGCAAAATGAGCAGCTGGACGGAAGTTAAACTTTTACACACACACCAAAAAATAAAAATAAAAATAGCCCGTCCTCTTCAGCTACAGAGCGTTTTATTTTAGCTGACTTTTATCATCTTCCAGTAGGGTTGGGTTCTGCGCCTGAGAGCTGGCAGCCTCGTAGCATATGTCGTCCTCTCCAGTCTGCTCATACAGAGGAGGCTACAAATGGCGCCATGATTCATCTCACCTACTCAGACGCTTTTCCTGGTATTTTATGTGTGCAAAGAGCACAAATTGCTTCCTTTTGGCTCGCCGGTTTCCACTGGTTCAAAACTAAAAACATCCCTAACCCGAGATCTCCCTTTCTTTTGCACTCGTCCATGATTTAATCCACTTAGAATAGCTTACATCAGCAGCAGCTGCTGCGGTTGTTGAACTGATGTTAGCCAGGGGGAAAACTTATCTTCTTATCCTATTTCCCAACTTACAGCTCAAACGTTTCAGTGTGCAGCATTGTGGCTTTCAGGGGGATCTATTGGCAGAAATGTGGCGTAATATTCATCACTACAGTCTCATAAAAATCTGAATTTTGCTTCTCTGTTCAGATGACTGATCATTGCGTTGTATGCACTATACAACATGATGAAGAGTTTGCATGTCAGAATGATCAATGACAAGAGCTCACACTTCACAAATTTTTTCACTGGATCCAACCCCTGACTAATCTGTTGGGCATTGATCAAGCGGTGTCACGACTTTAGACTCTTGTAAAGCGACCTG